>APFE030250468.1:0-26976 GCA_000404065.3 Pinus taeda | reverse complement strand
ATAGATATGGTGATAATGTTTGATACATCAAAACCCCAAAAAGGAATATGTGTGTCCAAAATAACATCGACAGCTTGCAGGCCTCATATATTCGTGGCACACAGGCCTAAAAAAATGTAAGTGTTGGACCTAGGAACTAATAAGAATGGTGATCATGGTAGCATGACACGGCTCATACAACATGATTCAACAATCGATGGATCTGATTTGATACTCCCACCGTGTGTCTCTAGTACTGACGAGGAATGTTTCCCACCCGAGTATACTTTGGGATACCACGAGTCAACCCATCAAGGTTCCTTGCAATCTCCTCCTCGTTGTCACTTCCCTCCTAATAAGGAGCGATGACATAAATTGGGTGGGAAACATGCCCAGCTATTGGGGAAATACTAGCAGGGCACTCTAGTCCAACGTCTGCATTAACAAAGAAAAATGTTATAAACACATATATACCAAAACAATTAAAAATCATAAAATTAAAAAGTTGTTATTTTTACCTTCATCATCAAAATCCTCTCCATCTAGTAGTGGCATGTTCGGATCTCCACAGAAGTCAGTGCCACTAAACAACCATTCCTCCATGATGATATTTTGTCATCGTATCCATGAAACGAATGCAGGTTTGTATGACATGTGCTGGCCCCCAGTGATCGTGGGCATCAATCGACTCTAGCGGGCCATCTGCGGGACACATGGCATGGGAGGATCTACCCAAGTCAACTGGTACTGGAACAATAGCACCCATTCCAAGAAAATGGTCGCTAGTACAAATATAAAGCAAAATTGCTTTAGATTCCCCACCTTAGCTTTGGTCAGTTGGCATTTTATGTTGATCTTCATGGCCTCTTCCTAGTTGAAGATTGTCGACATTGTGCAATTAATAGCATACAAGAATTTCGAATTGTTAGTCTCATGCACTGCCTGGAACCCTGCCACTCTTTTGATAGTCGATAGTAGCTCTCTTAGTGTCAGATCCTAAATAGTGGGAATCTCAATCTTTCCACTCTTGGATTTGAGGGCTTCACGAAAATTTTGAGTGAGCAACATTGATATGCTTGCCGCAATCGGTCATGGCCCATATAAGTTGACTGGTTCCCCTCTTCAGGATAGTCCTATGATGAAATATATGTCTAAAGTTTCTAACTCCAGCTCCTGGCCACCAACGACGAATATTTCCTGATTTATGTCCCATAGACTAATCAGGTACCGCAACAACTCAGGTTGGGGTCGCATCCCTGGTGTGAGAAATAATTTGAGGAGCCCACAGACCCTCAAAGCTTCCAAGCAATTTGGATCATTCAGTGCCTAGGTGTCCACATCCTCGTGTTCCCGTTCTTTCCAGTCTACCATTTTTAACGATTCTTTCTACAAAAGCCATAGATTTGAGTCAACAATCATTTTTGGCCCATAAATTTCAAGTTTCAATGGTGGCTTTTTTAGGAAATAGGGTTTTTCCCTATTCACGGCGTTGGCGTGCCTGTTTTAAAAACAGTTGCACCGACGACACGATACGTCATGTTAATTACCCTCGACTAGTGCGATTCAGTGCTCGAAAGTCGCATCGACCAAAGGCGAAATTTTTTTGATAAATCCTCCCTAAAACAACCTAAAAATGGTTAAAAACAGGAATAAAAGGCATGAAAATGAATCTTAGGTCCTTGGCTCCTACCTGTAACTGGCGGCTTGGCGAATGACCTCCCAGATTTCCTGCAATCTGCTCCATAACAAGTAGGGAAAAAGTGAATAAAAAGTCTTTCACAACAAGGTAACATGGAAAATGGTAAAAAGATATTTACTTTTCCTCCTTTTTATTCAGTTTTTCATGAAAATATTAGGTTTTTGTAAACATTTTAACCCATTTTGCCTCAAGAATTGGATAATACACTTTACCTTTTTGCGCAACGATAGGTGATAGATGTTCAATGATGATGCTGAGTCATGATTAATCTCATTTCTCGACTCATAAAACTCATATAAAAAAATTTCTGATTACTTTTCCCTTTTGACTCATAAAAGAGAATAAAATGGGGGGTCTGCTTCCAAGCTCTTTTCCAACCCTATAAAAGTGAAAAGATAGTCGAGCCCTTATCATTTAAAACTCATTAACGGATGTGAAACATCATGTGCCAGTATAAGTTTACCCCTTTTTCGGGCTGGGATGCACTATATACGAAAAAGGTACTCCTTGACTGAAATGGTCAAGCGATTCTCTCAAGTATTGTTTTCTACCTTTTCGGGCTCAAGAGACACAAATGTACAAAAAGGGACCATGTGGAGTTTTCATTTCCATGTCTTTTTCAAACCCTTTAAACATGAAAAATATATTGAGTTACACCTTTGTCGGACTCGTTAGATAATTCAACGACATCGGATTCATCACTATGATGAACATGAGCTTCTAATTCCTAGGGCTCGTTAAACTTACTGGGTCAGATTCGTCTAAAGGTTGAACTTACAATGCAAGCATATGTTATCCCCTTAAATCTTGTGATTAAAAAATAATTGGGGTACCTACCAGAAATGGTGGGGGAAAATTTGGAGATCTAATCAGTTGTGTCGGCAGCTTACTCTTAAACATGACACTTTTTGCTTCATGTTAGGTTGGGGTATCCTCCTTTGTATCATTGAACTTCCTGGGTTGGGCCACTCATTTTTTTCCTTCCATTTGATCTTTGCCACATCATCATGACCACCAATCCTATGGATCCTAAAACTACCAAACTTCTAGTTGTGTCGCTGATATGTTTAAGAGTTGTCCTTCAGCAATTACATTCTCTACAAATTGTGGGAGGGGCCTTACCTTCTTCATCAACAAAGTAGGTGCCGAAGGGCAAGGAGAAGATGACAGAGGCTAAAACCCAATAGTAGCAGGAGGACCTCCATGAGACAAAGCAAGATTTTGACCTAGTTGACCTAAGTGAGCATGATGACAGTGACAACACAAGCATTGTCATCAGATAAAATAATGCACTCATAAGAGAGCTACAAGTCCACTTGCAGAGGGAAAAATACATCATTTGATACTATGAGTAGGAGAACAAGCAGTATGGGACCAAACAAGAGCTCATGGAGATTTAGCTCATCAAGGCAAAGAGGGAGGCTAAAAAGGATAAGGCTTTACTTGATGAAGCATATAGAGAATATGGTGAACAGCTGGAGGAACAGGTGCCAAGGAGAAGGCCAAAGACTAGAGGCCTAAAAAGAGCATTGGAGCTAGAAAAACAAAAAGACGCTGAACTAGCCATTCAACTTACCCTAAATGAACAGTTTGCCAAGATGATCAATGAGAACCGAGAGCATTGTCTCAGGAGGGTGAACAACCATCTTGAAAATATCCTAAACAAGGCCAAAAGAGATAGTGAAATTCATAAGAAGATGGCAAAACACTATGCCTACAGAGAGAGGATTTCCAAGGAAAAACTCAAAATTGCAAAGGAGAAAATTGAAACTGTAACCAAGCAAAGGGAGGGAGATAACCTTTAAATTATTGCTGAGGCATCACTCATGGCTTGACACACATCATCAGCATTCCTCAAGCCAAATTTTGGGAAATTTTGAAGTTTTTTGCATTTTTGGCAATTTGTGCACCAACCACACTGCCAAAAGCACAACACTTTTTCTAGGGAACTCCAAATGCAAAATTTCCACTACCATTAGATTCATAAGGCCAATTAGACTCAGGAAAACCACTTTGCTAAGTTTTTTGGGGTGAACTGGGCAGTCAAAAGGTTAAAAAACACCCAATATATCATGTTTCTGCCCTGTTTTGGAGATTGGCATTGCGCTTTTGACCATTCTTGGGTGAATCAACTTTTGGAGGGGAAAAACTTGACCATTTTTGAAACTAAGGGTAGATCTAGAAACCAGAGAGGACAAGCTTTCATATGATCTATCATGGGATCAATTTTGATACTGCGAGCCCCTCAAAATTGGAGTTGAATTTGGTGTTGTGCTTAGGATAGTGGCGCTACACTTTTGACACAAATTTTATGAGTTTCTCAGTTTTATAAGTTTTCTTAGTTTTAACAATTTCACCTTGGAAAATAATGTTTTTACCCATGTAATTGTTGGATGTAAATGTAATAATGATTTTTTTACTATTACCTAGGGTAAATACATTAGGTGAAAACTCTTCTTATGATGTAATGAATCAGTTTCCAAAAGTGAGGGATGAGTCACTTTGATCACCCTACACTCTAGCTATCATTTCAGTTTTTGTTGTAACTGCTCCTCTCATGGATTCGACCCTCAAGGCTAGGATGAGTTGGTTTGAAGCCTATATCATGTAATTTTTTAGTCATTCTATAGGTTGGACTCTATCGGATGTTGTACTAGTGTTTCAAAGTTTAGCATGGAATAGATTAGATGAGTTGCAACGATTTTGGTCAGATTCCTATGGCTTGGTATTTTGACATTGTTTCCTCTTTAGTTACATATGTATGAATTTTTTGTACCTTTCATGATTCATTTCACTCTTGTTACACAATTTTTTCATTGTCCTTGTACTCCCCGTTCCTTGATCATGGAGAACCTCTACAATGAACCTGGTGGGCTCAAGTATTGCAGCAATAATGCTGCAACCGCAGGGACTCCCTTCTTTACTTTTATCAACCTGGTAGTTTGTAACAAACTTGGAAGTGATGGTGCTATATGCACAAGTACTAGCTCTTGTCGTGGCTGTCACTTGATCAGCTGGCACAAGCTCGCTAGGAGCTTAAGCCAACTTCTATGAGTTCTTAGAAGAAGCTTTTAATTGTGATGGATGAAAGCTAACTCAAAAGGGGCTAATCTACTTGCAGAAAGGAGCGGAAAGTTGAAAGGAAATGCAAACCCTAGTTTTATTGACTAGCCCTACCGGTGCAAGAAAAGAGATGAAAGCGGTGGAACTGGATGCCATTGACTATTGGAAAGGTAAAATGCATGTGACTAAGCTACTTCTGAAGAAAAATATGAAAACAACATCTTTTTGCATTTTTGAGTAATTTCGCAGAATTATTATGCATGTGTTTTAAGTGTTTCTTTCTGTGCAGAGGTGGATTGGTGAAAGGAAATGCTTGCAGGAGGTTGGGAAGGTTAGAAGAGGGCCTAAGGGGTACCTAGCACCCTTCCAAAGAGTTTCACAGTGATAAGATCTCAAGAAACCACTTTCGTGAGCTTCTATAGGAAGTCTGCAGGATTTCTACAGGATGTACTGTAGCTTCTACAAGATGTTCTATAGCTTCTACAAGATGTTCCGAAAAGAGGATTATAGAGGGTTGATGGAGGAAAAATGGTGGGAAAGTGGAAATGGAGGTTGGATAAGGATGTTAAGGGTATAGGACCTGGTGCATGAGGTTGGGGAGTGATTAAGTTGATTAGATTTGTTCAAAGATGGAGGGAGCGATGATGCACAAGAATGTGGAAATTAGGTCAAGTTGGAAAAGGGTGGCGAATGAAGGGAAGGAATCTGGAATTAGGGGTTGGAGCAGGTGGTATGATGGAGGAAGGATAGACAGAGATGGATTACAGGTGATCTACACACAGTTTCTCAAAACTAATCAAAGAAAGATTAAAAAAATCAGAGATCTATCTACTGTGACCTAATCTAACCTAGAAACCAAAATCATGATGAACAGCAAGTTGTGAACAGTAAATCATGCAAGACAATTATTGAAACCTAAGAAAGAATAGATATAAATATGCAAGCATAACTGGTATCAACTTTTCCATCTAAAAATCGAACACTAGCAATTGCATGAAGAAGCAAGAACAGTGTTTTTATGGCAGCAATGACACCTTGGTCTCATCTCATGGTCCCAAGGAAGGAGAGGTGAGATCAAGGGTTGCTTGATGGCCTTTTTCGAAGATATTTTCTATTACCAACCTGTTAAATCACTTGAAACATGAAAAGATATTTTAATCATCAAAAACAACCTAAGTAACAAAGCAAGATCTTATTCTAAAAAACAAATTTTATTCTAAGAATGCAACAAAGACACATAAAAGTACACAAAGGTGGTACTGGCACTTGAGTTGGACCCAACCCCAAGAGCTACAGCCTCCTAAGGAATATCAAAGCTAGTGCAAAGCTGGATTCATCTTTATTGATCAAGAAATAATAGTTACATCCCAAAAACTATCTACAAGAAAAAGCTTGAAAATGTGTTGAAATGTAGAGCTAACCTACTGCCTAAAAAAATGACTACCATATGACTAAAATTGAACTAAAAAATGACTAACTGGCTCACTCCAAATGAGGCCTTAAGCCTTCTTATTTATACAAATTGAGGACCTCAACAGTCCTCCTAAACTTTAGGGACTCGGCTGCCAAAACTTGCAATTAACAATAGTCCTACTTGACTTGCTTGGCTGCCCCTTGTGCTCCGAGTTTTTGATGGAGAATTTGAGGTAAGGGCTCATAAATGAAGGGGACACCTTCCTACAAATCCTCCCCCTTGTTCTTCCATGAATTTGGCTGCCAAGTGTCCATTAAACCTTTGATTTTGTCTCCAAATTAACCAAAAAAACTACATAAAGCACACATTAGACTTGTTGGCATAATGACTAACCCAATTCACTCTATTAGCATAAATATAATAAAAAACATTAAATAAACTAATGAGAATGGTGGATTAAGGCGAATTAGGAGGCTGAATGAGCCCATATAATTACTCATTTCTGGAGCTCATCATCACCCCCTACTGAAAGTGTTGCTCATCCTCTGAGCAACTAATCTATCTCTTCATCTTTGATTGCTTTGACCGCCTCCCTATCATCCCAAGCTTCTGATGTGGTCTGCTCATGTGTGCCATAAAATTTTGCCTTCTTTTCCATGTCCTTCCACTGCTCCTCCTATTTTTCTCTTGTGCTTTTCCTAGCCTTAAAGTACATGGAGGCCTACCTTTTTCTCTTTTCTTTTGGCTTAATTGATGTGCTCAAGGTAGTGAGACCAGCTGCTGCCTCTCTTTCCAAAGTCTCAAGTGATTTCTCCTCTTGGTGTTCTTTTCCTTGCTTCCTGTAGAAATCCCTGTGTCAATTGTTTCTATGTGTGTTGCTGCTATTTCAGGATTTGTCTTTCCCTGTTGTTTGGACGTGCCTATTGTGGCTGTGACAGCTTTTATTTGGGGTTTTTTAGCCCTCTCTGCTCTAATCTGCACTCTCTTTTCCCTTGGTGTTTGTGTTATTGTTTGTGCCTCTATTTTGGGCTCAACAATCTGGCCCATTTCTCCTTTCTCTTTCTATCCTTTCTGTGCTTGACTGTTCTGCGTTCCTTCACCATTGGTTTTCTCACCTTCTTCAGGCTTGATTCTTCCCTAAAATTGCATCACTTATTTTGCAGAAACATGCAACAAATAAAATTGTTTGTTTTCTTCTTCTTCTTTTTTTTAAAACCATGCAGAAATTTTGAATGCGATTACTCTTCTTTTTCATGTTTAATCCTTCCTTAAAATGATATCATTCCTTCCACATATTGATAATCAAGGTGGGTATGCATGGAACCTACCTCCTGAAGCCAGAAATTTTTCAAAAATTCATGTTTTCTTAAAAAAACATCTGACTGCCCCTCCTGTAGACCCTGTTACTGCTCCTAAAATTCTCATGTTTTTTTTTCACAACAGCAATTTGCAATTTTTTCTCTCTTCAAACTTTTCCAACCTAAATTTGCTTCCCAGTTTTTGAAAAGAAATCAATTTTTTTGACAAAACAAAGAGCAAATAACACAGTTTTTTCTTTCAGAGAGTGGATAGTCTTGCAAATTCATTTTTTCAAACAGGTTTAGTTCCTATGATTGCATCTCTCTTTTCAGAAGAATGTGAGAAAGAAAAGGATAGGCTTCGAATGCAGAGGGGAAAAAAACAGAGAACTGTGTAGAGCTTAGAGAAAATATGCAGGCAGAATTTTCACTTTTTTTCAATGTGCAGGCAGACTTTCAGTCCATTTTTTCATTCTAATGCCATGTTTAATACATGAACATACTCAAACAAATCATGCAAAAAGAATATTTCCTGAGCCTACCTCGTTTTGAGCTTGAAATTTGCCGAAAATCCCGAGTTTTCTTTCTGCACGGATGTTTCTACCTTTCCTGTAGAAGGCTCTGATTTCCTATAGAACGAAACTACGCTTCCTGTATAGCGTGATAGGCAGGAGATTTTTAAAAAAATGACAGAAATCTTGAAAAATTAGGCAGGAATATTGCAGAGGACCACTGGCTAGCTGATCTGGAATTGGTGGATGCGTGGTTCAGTTGTGAATGTCGTGAAGGCGCAGTGAACAAAGAGTGGTGAGAGTTTCAGCCGAGCATCATTTAACTGCAGCATGATTTGTGTGAGAAGATGAGGTGGCAGAAATATGCATTGTCATTGTTTGAACCATTGGTCCCTACTGCATTGTCACCATGGGACTGGATGTTTTCTTCCTATGATCCCTTACCATCAGCTGTGCTGGAGTTCAACATCTGCCACCACCTGTTTTTTATTTATTTCCCGTGAATGACTATACACGTGTGCTGGTGATCTCCGAATGAGTGCAATCGAACCAACTGAGGGTGTCAAGTTGACTGGCCAACCTTCTAGCTTAATCCAACCATTTCATTCGTTCATGCACTTTCGAATCATATCGATACAAATAGAGGAATTGGTTTAGACACATACCTGTAACTCAACGTGCTGCTTGGTCCTTTTTGCTGCTGCATGCTCATTTTCTATGGATGTATGCTGATATGTTTGCTAATACATGGCTTATTTTATGGTGCAGGTATCCTTTGGCTTGATCTATGCTGCAGGAGCCTGCTTCAACATTCAAATTTGCACCCTCATCTGTTGATGCTGAATTTTTACAAGACAACAACTTGTTTTCTCCATAGCTCCCAAATGATAGATCGGATTGACCTGAAACTTTCTAAGCATGTTTTTATCATCATTATGAACCTCCCATAGCAAAATTATGGTCAATGGATGCACGAATATCAAGAAAAATGGAAAATGGATGAAGATTACAGGGGTCAATTTCTCGAAAACCATGCATTGGAATCGGCTGAAACTGCTTGGGTAGGTTACTATCACCCATATGCATCTCCCAATGAAACATATATTGAAATGGATTCACAGATATGGAGAAAATGCAAAAATGGTTGAAGGTGATGGAGGCTGATTTCTTGGAAACTGTGCACTGGAATTAGCTAAAATTGCTCGAGCATGTTGCCATCATCCCTATACAACTCCTCGTAAAATGGTTTTGTAAATGGATGCATGATTTTCACGTGAGGGAAAAAACAAATTTATGTTCTATGTATTTTTGCTTCAAAGCATTCTGTAGTTTTTTGCATAGTAAGAAAAAATGAGTTTGGGCTATAATGCAGACTTGGAATTGATGGGAGATAGGTTTAAGGATTGTAAGAGGACTTATGAACCCTTTAGGAATCTATCATGTTTGTCAAACTGTCTTTTAAAATCCATTTCTAGCTTCTTGTAATTTCTACAGGAACTTCATGAAGAACACAGTTTTTAGGAAAGAAGCACAATGAGATGGAAAAAATAATGGATAAGGGTGAGGGATGGAAACATGGATGTGTGTAGGCCTCATGGACATATTCCCAGCCTTCGGGTCCTCTTCGAAGACCAATTTTGGCTTGTTTGTAGGCTTCCTGTAGAAGACACAGAACTTCCTGTAGAAGACACAGAACTTCCTGTAGAAGACACAGAACTTCTTGTAGAAGGCATAGAACTTCCTCTGTCTTTGTTTTGAGCAATCCTCCTAACCTACAATGTCCTTGCTGCAACCTACAATTATTCAATGGAAATTAGGTTTATTTTTCTTTTTCTCTTTTCTTCTTTCTTTTGAAAACAACTAGGGCGCCTCATGGAGGTTTTCACCCAAGGATCTTATTCTTTTTTCTTTTCTCTTTTTTCCAACCCATTGACCACCTCATGGAGGTTTTCAATCAATGAGCCAATATGAGGCACCTCCAAGGAGATCTTCACTTTAGATTTTTATTTTCCTCTTATTTTCATTTTTTTTTTCTACCCTACCCTACTTGAAAAACAAAATTCTTTTCAAGTATAAGAATACTTCCAATGGAGCCATGTGCACATCGAGATTAGAGACAAAATGACGTGGAGGCTTGAAATACATGCTTTGACAGTTATCCAAATTTCAAAGACCAAATGATTTGAATTTTAAGGGTTCAAACATAGCTGAGGAAGAGAGTACTGCTGCAACTTAGTGACCGTCTGGAACCATATCTCAATATAGCTCTGATATCCTTAGTCCTTTTGCTGATCTGGATCATTCTCCAATTTTTTTTCTATCATGACCTTCACATCTTCCTCTTTTTGCTGATTTTTCTCTTGAATACATGGAGAATTTGATGGTAACCATGAGGGAGCACTCTCAATCTTTGATTCTGATGTCTTCTCTTCATCAAGTGCAGCCCATGGTTCTTTGATCTCCTCTTTTGAATCTTCTTTTGTTGGATGTGGTCCTTCAATGTTGTCAATATAATCTCTTTTTTGCAATACTCTTCTTGAGCTATGGTGAATATCATTGAGCTCAAGAGCATTTGTTTGGACATGTTGTGCCTCAGCATTGTAATTGGGTTGAGCTACTCCAATGTGCGGGTTTGGAAATGGTGGTACAGGTAGTTGAGTGGGGGTGTATATTTGAGATGGATGTGGATGGGGTTGTGGTTGGGCAGGTGGTTTTCCACTATATACTTGTTGAGCCTGCCTGTTATTTGGGTTTGAGTTTGGTTGGGCAGGCATTTGGGGTTACCTTGGTGGAGCAAGAGGCGATGGTTGTGGCTGAGCAAGTGCTGGAGGAAAAGGAGCGGGAGAAGTGTTATACTGGGGCCACCACCCTTGATAAGGTGCATTCCACTAAGGCTGTGACTGAGCATAGGGGTGAAATGGATGAGTAGCTGGTTGAGCATGATATTGAGATGGATATGACCAAGGAGGGGGTGTGGACCAGGAAGAATGAGCAGGGGGACCCCAAGAAGGCATATAAGTGGCTTGATAGGGGTTGTAATAGGTCTAGGATGTCCCTTGCATTCCCTACTGGTAAGGTATGGGTCCATGTGGCCTCCTTTGGTTCATATAATAGAGTGGTTGAGTGGCTCCTTTAGCCCTCTGATATGCAGCTTTGATTCTGGGTAAGGAAGGGCACTGATCTGTAGGATGGTCCTTTTCACAGACAAAACACACTTCTATGGAGTGCAATGGACATTCATTCCTAGGATGCTTTTTAGTACACCTGGGACAAAAGATGGCCAGATCCCTCTTGGATTCCTCTTTCTTCCTTTGGATTTCCAAGGTATCCATTTGCATGGCAAGAAACTGCCTCATCTTGCTCTTGAAATCTTCCATCTGATTTGAAAATTCGTTTTTGGATAAGGTACTGCTCCCAACATTTCTGTTTGAAGCCATTTGCTCTAGAGGAATGTTTTCTTCTTCTTCTTCCCTAGAGGTTCTTCAAATATGTCTTGTTTTCCACCTAGGGGTTCTTCTTAATCACAGCCATCGAAGAAGAGAGAAGGTTGGCTATATGAAGCGGTGGGGTGTTGTGCAAACATTTTTCTAACTTATCTCTACTCCTACAAGGCATGAAAGGAAATCTTTTCCGTTGATTTTTTTTATTTTTTTTATTTTTTTCTGCTTGTACCTGCAAAACTAAAATAGATTGAACTGCAACTAACTAAAGTCTATCTTGGTGAAATGAAAATGCGGAATTGAAATGAAAGCAGGAAAGGACTAATCTATGTTGTTGAAATGAAATTGTAAGAATGAAATGCTAGGCTACGCTTACAGAATTGAAATTGCGGAATTGAAATGCTAATCTATGCTTGCAGAATTGAAATTGAAAAATTGAAATGCTAATCTATGAAAGCGGTAAATATCTAATATATGCTTTTAGAATTGAAATTACGCAATAGAAATGAAATAAACTACTTAGCAGAAGGTTGTAGTAGAAAATAGAAGAAAAGCAACAACCACCAATACTCTGACACTTCCCCGGCAATGGCGCCAAAAAGATGGTGGGCTCCAGTATTGCAGCAATAATGTTGCAACTCCTGGGACTCCCTTCTTTACTTTTATCAATCCGGAAGTTTGTAACAAACTTGGAAGTGACAGTGCTATATGCACAAGTACTAGCTCTTGCAGCGGCTGTCACTTGATCAGCTAGCACAAGTTCGCTAGGAGCTTAAGCCAACTTCTATGAGTTCTTAGAAGAAGATTTTAACTGTGATGGATGAAAGCTAACTCAAAAGAGGCTAATCTACTTGCAGAAAGGAGCGGAAAGCTAAAAGGAAATGCAAACCCTAGTTTTACTAACTAGCCCTACTGGTGCAAGAAAAGAGATGAAAGTGGTGGAACTGGATGCCATTGACTATTGGAAAGGTAAAATGCATGTGACTAAGCTACTTCTAAAGATAAATATGGAAAAACATCTTTTTGCATTTTTAAGTAATTTCGTAGAATTATTATGCATGTGTTTTAAGTGTTTCTTTCTGTGCAAAGGTGGATTGGCGAAAGGAAATGCTTGTAGGAGGTTGGAAAGGTTAGAAGAGGGCCGAAGGGGTCCGTAGCACCCTTCCAAAGAGTTTCATAGTGATCAAATCTCAAGAAACCGCTTTCATGAGTTTCTACAGGAAGTCTGCAGGGGTTCTACAGGATGTACTGTAGCTTTTATAGGATGTTCTGTAACTTCTACAGGATGTTCCGAAAAGAGGATTTTGGAGGGTTGATGGAGGAAAAACGGTGGGAAAGTGGAAATGGAGGTTGGATAAGGATGTTAAAGGGTCTAGGATCTGGTGCATGAGAATGGGGAGTGATTAAGTTGATTGGATTTGTTCAAAGATGGAGGGAGCGTTGATGCACAAGAATGTGGAAATTAGGTCAAGTTGGAAAAGGGTGGCGAATGAAGGGAAGGAATATGGAATTATGGGTTGGAGTAGGTGGTATTATGGAGGAATGATAGACAGGGATGGATTACAGGTGATCTGCACACAATTTCTCAAAACTAATCAAAGAAATACTAAAAAATCAAAGATCTATCTACTATGACCTAATCTGACCTAGAAACCAAAATCATGATGAACAGCGAGTTATGAATAGTAAATCATGCAAGAAAATTATGGAAACCTAAGAAAGAATACATCTAAATATGCAAGCATAACTGGTATCAACTTTTCCATCTAAAAATTAAACACTAGCAATTGCATGAAGAAGCAAGAACAATGTTTTTATGGAAACAAGGACTCCTTGGTCTTAGCTCATGGTCCCAAGGAGGGAGAGGTGAGATCAAGGGTTGCTTGATGGCCTTTTCCGAAAATATTTTCTATTACCAACCTGATAAATCACTTGAAACATGAAAAGTTATTTTAATTATCAAAAAAAACCTAAGTAACAAAGCAAGATCTTATTCTAAATAACAGATTTTATTCTAAGAATGCAGCAAAAACACATAAAAGTACATAAAGGAGGTACTGGCACTTGAGTTGGGCCCAACCCCAAGAGCTACAGCCTCCTAAGGAATATCAAATTTGGTGCAAATTTGGATTCATCTTTATTGATCAAGAAATAATAGTTACATCCCAAAAACTGTCTACAAGAAAAAGCTTGAAAATGTGTTGAAATGCAGAGCTAACCTACTGCCTATAAAAATGACTAACATTTGACTAAAATCAAACTAAAAAATGACTAATTGGATCACTCTAAATGAGGCCCTAAGCCTTCTTATTTATACAAATTGAGGACCCCAACAGTCCTCCTAAACTTTAGGGACTCGGCTGCCAAAACTTGCAGTTAACAACTGTCCTACTTGACTTGCTTGGCTGTCCCTTGTGCTCTGATTTTTTGATGGAAAATTCGAGGTAAGGGATCATAAATGAAGGGGACACCTTCCTACAAATCCTCCCCATTGTTCTTCCATGAACTTGGCTGCCAAGTGCTCATTAAACCTTTGATTTTGTCTCCAAATTAACCAAAAAAACTACATAAAGCACACATTAGACTTGTTGGCATAATGACTAACCCAATTCACTCTGTTAGCATAAATATAATAAAAAACATGCAATAAACTAATGAGAATGGTGGATTAAGTCGAATTAGGAGGCTGAATGAGCCCATATAATTACTCATTTCTGGGGCTCATCAGAACCCTACATGCTTTCCCTTCATGAAGAAACTCCCATTGTGTCCCTCTTCATGAGAAAAACAATTCCCTTTTTCACCATTTCCCCAAAATCTTTTGTTTTTCCCAGTTTAAAGGACTGGCGCTAATGGCCCTTGTCCTCCTCGTGCCGATATGTAGGGATTAAATCTATCTGTAGCACCGACCAGAGTGACTGAGCTTTGTTCCAGTCGCACTAGTTCTCTTATGGAAAGTTTTTCAAATAAAGAGCTGAAGCTTCCAGCTCTAGAAGATTCGTAATGGAAGTCTGGTAAATGGTTTGGCTACATGGGGTCAAGGATGTTATTTTGGGCTCCTTTCCCCTATAATTATGGAACTACCTCAAGAGATAAGACCTTCTGCCATGAGAAGAGGATCCATCTCTCATCCATTCATTCTATATAAACCTCATTTTTTCCCAAGCACAAGCTAGTGTTAATGTTGGTGTGCTAGTGCTAATTAAGTTTGGAGTAAAGAACAAGCTATTCATAGTTGTAGCTCTCTAGTTGTGTGAGGGAGAGGTGTGAATTTGGTTTAGTGTGAAGCCTAAAGGGAAGAGCCTTAAAACTTTATTGTTGAGGCCATTATGGAATGCTAGCAGAAATGTGTGGGAACCTGGTTTTGTTAGAGGAGAACGCAACGTCAAGATAATGGTTGTAATCTCTTCTTGATTCAATATATATGCAACTATTGATTGATTTCCTACATGATGTATCATCTTACATGTTCATGGTTTAATGTTTCTTTACTTGTTAAGTAGGTTGAATTACAATTTGTCTATTAGCACGATTGTTGTTTGTTGTTGTTTACTTGTTTCAGGTGTTTGAAGAAGGAATCAAGAGATAGTTGGAGTGAGCAAGAAAGGACAACATAAAATGGGATAAGTGTACCAAGAGGTAGGCCCTCTTAATTGGTTCTAACCTAAGGAAATCTTCTATAGAATGTATCAGTTGTGGCTAGACCTATTATTGGGCTAGAATAATTGTTTGTGTTTGCACTAATAATTTTACTTCACCACACTCTTAATATGTTTGATTTTCAAGGTGTGATAAGCAGAATACATCTCCTATGCTCTTTTTTGGGAAAAAAAAATCATAATTTTTTTCATATATTTAGTTAAAAAATAATTCATTATCTTCATGCTCTTTTTAGCACCTCACTAGTCTAAACCATCTCATCACTATACTATCAAGTGTTAAAGTAACTTGCCTACCTTGCCCCATCAAATGTCTACAATTCTGATTTTCTCTTGTTGTGACCTAGTTCACTCTCTAACCTAATTTACTCATCTAGCGACTACCCCAACCCAAATCAAATCAAACAACCCTGAGCTACTATATCTAGCCTAAAACCCTAATCTATCCAACCCTCCTAGCTATGATCCTTTGGAGAGAGCCCTCTTCATCTTGGTAGGGCTAGCTACCAAGTCAAAAGATTGGTTTGTGGTTACCTCAGTTGGATTCTTTCTCCGCCTTGGAGATCTGAAGGAGTGATAATATACTGGTGCCATTGTCGAGGAACAAAAGATTAATTTTCTGTGGGTGTACAACTTGTTCTCATTGGAATTTGGTCCTTTGGATGATGGGACTAAGATTCATAAAGGTTGATTCAGTAATTGCAGTGTCAAGATCATAGAGCTTACCTCGAGGAGATAAACGAGATAAATTCTGCATCCTGATCTAGTTGATTCAGTTGAAGATAATTAGAGCTTGTTCAAAAAGCGAAGAAGGTTACAAATCACAAGTTTGGTCACACTTCATTCCATTGGTAATCTCTCAATCATTACTAATTTTAGATTTCTCTATTGAAGATTGTCCTTCGAAAATATCTCTATTCAGCTCAAAGTCTTAGGTCTTTTACCTCATATAGTTTGTGACCCTGTTAAGATACTAACTCCAAAAATATATACCAGGTCAGACCCTGACCCAAATCCTCCTTCTCCAGTTGATAATCCTGAAACATTGTTAAGAAAGACTAAAGTCCATTTCCTTGAGACTAAAACCACACGATTGGAAGGGACCACTTCCTTACTTGATTAAATACATGGTATTGAGGATATACCTTTTGACATTAAATTTGAGTTATACTTATTCTACTCAAAGTCTTGGTCTTGTCTTATCGAAGACATTTTTGATCCCATAAAGTTTGACTCATACCTTCCTACCTCAAAGTCTTTGTTTAACCAACCTTTGGCTACTTCTCAGCCTTCAAAACTTGAACACAAGGTTTGGTTGAACTTTGAGAAACTTTAAAGCCTAGCTGATCAATTATAAATCACTGCTAAATAGGCCTATATTCAATATCAACTTGAAGTCTTATCTTCTACCATACCCTCTACTACACCTCTAAAAACATCCCCATCACATCATGTATCTTCATCTCAACCAACACAACCCATTATAGTTCCCATTCACCATTCTCCAGGAGTTATGTTGAGGTTTGCACCCTTAGTATTACCTGGTCAGTTGGTAGCTTTACCTCAGAACTATGGCCAGAGACTTCCCTGTTTGAATGAAGCCCAGGAGTCACAGCACATCAACATATTAATAAGATGGTTGATTTCATTAACTTAGAAGAAGTTGATGAAGATGATGCTAAAATGAGGCTAATGGCTCAATGTTTTTCTAGATATGTCAAAAAATGGTTTCATGGCTTGGCCACTCACTCCATTGATACTCCTCAGAGGTTGAATGAGTTTTTCTTAGCCAGGTGGCGGGAAAAGAGAAATCCATTACAAATCTTGGTGGAATACAACACATT
Organism: Pinus taeda; assembly: GCA_000404065.3. NCBI lineage: Eukaryota > Viridiplantae > Streptophyta > Pinopsida > Pinales > Pinaceae > Pinus > Pinus taeda. The sequence continues at coordinate 10,068 of APFE030250468.1, read as the reverse complement.
GAAAAGGAATCCTAATGAGATGATTTAGGATTTCACTATAAGGTTCAATCAGATCGACAATTCCATTCCGGATAACATGAAACCTCCACTTGATTTGGCACTTCAGCATTACCTGGATGCTTTTCATCCAGAGATGTCTTATCAATTGAGGGAAAGAGATCCTACAACTATTGAAGATATGCAGAACAATTTCGTAAGTGTGGAAGAAAACTTGATGATTAAAAATTCTAAGTTGAAACATGAGAAACTAGAAAAGAGAGTAACCATCAAAGAAGAGCCTTCTTCTTTCACCAATCTTAAGCTAGATGCTTTGATTAGAACCATGGAGAGAATGGTTGGTCGGATGATAAATTCAAATAGACCTCAAGAGCCCCAAGTTAAGATTCGTAACTTCAGAAATTAACAACAACCTCATTAAATGATAAAACTAAGAGAGCGGAAAGCTTTTGAAGCATCGACATCTTAGCAGCCAAGTCGGACACCCTTGTAGTAGAATTATGCTCAAGGAGAATTTGATGATGAAATAGACCCGATTGTTGAGGAAAATCACTTATTTAGGGAAGATTACCAACCCATTTTCTTCACTAAAAATGAGAAGTATGTCAAGAAGGTGGAGGATCCTAAAGATGAGGACTACATACTGGAAAGTGACAATGCATTGGAGACCCAAACAAATCATTATCAAATATGATATTTGAATTCACTTGGCTCTCAGCAGAAGCAACATTATTTGAGGAATAGAGATGCCCCAATCACTCCTTTTAAGAAAAGGACATCACAGCAGAAAGATACCCAAAAGAAACCAAATTCTTAAGGTATTCAAAGCAAAGGTAAAGAGTTGACAGCAGTCAATCAAAGCAGAGAAAAACAACCATCTACAAGTAGTCCAAACAAGAAAGATTATAGTCAAAAGAAGGATCAAATACCAAGAGATCTTCCCAAGAAGAGCGACAATGTCCAAAGAGAGGTAGATAAATCTAGTTCATTCAATCTAGAAACTGAAATTTCAAAGTTGAAAGTGTCAATCCCTCTTACTAAACTAGTTAAAAATAGCCATTACAAGTCTGATATAGTTAAAATCCTCAAAGTTTATCTTATGTCTGACATGGTTAATATTGAAGATGACCAGCCTGAATTGATTTTTGGTCCATCCATAGATGGTAAGTCAAGGGATTAATGTTGCTCCATTTTATCTTAGTTTAATAATCCACCAATTCATTCTTCACAACTCCATGCTGGACTCCGGAGCCTCTCATAATTTAATGCCAAAAGCCATCATGGAAATGTTGGGTCTAGATATAACTCGTGAGTACCATGACTTGTATTCTTTTGATTCCAGTAAAGTCCATTATGTGGGTCTAATCAAAGATTTGGTTGTATCCCTAGATCAAATCCCTGCAAAAAATGTTTTAATGGATGGCAGTAGCTGATATACCACTACAGTTTGGCATGTTATTGTCAAGATCCTAGGGAGAAAAACTAAGAGGCACATTGCAGTTAGAATTCTCCTATGCTATCATCCTAGTTATCAAGAAATTGAGAAAGTTGTACCGAGAAACCAAAATGAAGTTCATGATAACTAGCAAGGATAAGCCTAATATTCATCCTATAAATGTTGTACATACAGACTTAGAGTCCTTTATTTTATATAATGATAGTGGACCGAACGATGTAGATAGTCAACTTATGGAAATTAAAGATGTACCCAATATTTTCAATTGTATAAAGACATTTTCAGATCAAGAAAATGAAGAGTTTCCAAGCTCATCCGAACAACCTTCAAACAAGGCAGAAAAAGGTTCAGATTAACCATCTGAGAAGGTAATGGAAACTTCAGAACAGTCTGAAGGGAAAGTTCAGAGAATTTTCCCAAAATATAAAAAAGATGAACAACCCTTGGAAGAGGAAAATGGCCTTTGGACCATGGACTTTGATGGTGCTCTTGGGAAAGACAGAGTAGGTATTGGCATTTGGATTCGAATTCCACATCATCAGCAAGGTGACTTTCCTCAACATGTTAGATTATGCTCATACAAGCTAGCTTTTCATTGCACTAACAATGAGGCAGAGTATGAAGCGTTGAACACGGGTTTGAAGATCTTGAAGAGGTTAGGTGCACGAAGAATTTTTGTGTATGGTGATTTAGAACTTGTAATTAAGCAAGTTAAAGGTGTATATCAAGCTCACCATCCATGAATGAAATAATACAGAAATGTGTTTTTAGATATTCTTAGGATGTTTCTTGAGTATGCACTTTTAGTTGTACTAAGAACTCAAAATCTTATGGCGGATTCATTAGCTACAACTTCAAGTAATTTTAAAATTCCCATTTTTTCTAACAAAAAAATTGAGATTCATGGGAAGCATCGGCCCTCTGTTCCTAACAACTTGCGATATTGGCAAATATTCTAGGATGACAAACAGGCGAATAACTTTCTTTAGAGTGAAGGAGAGTTTGAAAATTGTTCTATAGATGAAGTTTATGATGAAGATGATCAAGTCATCAAGGCAGGTCAAGTTTATATACTACAACTAAAAGATAACAATATTTTGAAAGGTCTTGTACCTTTCGAAGGCTTGTTTGATCAAGATGATGTAGCAAGAAAGCCTACATTGGTTCCTACAAAGAAAGATGTTGAAGACATGAACATCAGAACAACAGACAAACCAAAAATGATCAAGCTGTCCAAAACATTGTCTCCTGAGATAAAAGAGAAATACATTCATTTATTGTCTGAATTTTCTGATGTTTTCTCTTGGGATTACATAGATTTGAAGGAGTGCGATAAGAAAATAATTCAGCATACCATCCCAATCAAGCCCGATCAAAAACCCTTAGACAAAAGCTAAGGAGGATTAACCCAAGGTTGCTGCCATCCATAGAGAAAGAAGTTAATAGACTTTATAAGGCAGATATCATTGTTCCTATCAGATTTTCTGATTGGATATCGAATCTAGTCCTGGGGAGAAAGAAGACTGAGGAGATTAGGCTCTGCGTAGAATTCAGAAACTTGAAAAAAGCGTCTCTAAAAAATAATTGCTGACTTCAAAAAATGGACCATATCCTTTAGAGAGTTATGGGCACTTCCTGACTGTCACTTTTGGATTGCTACTATGGTTACAATCAATTTTTATTGCATGAAGATGATCAGGACAAGACAACATTCACCACACCTTGCGACACATTCAAATATGCAAAGATGCCATTTGGTCTCAAAAATGCAGGGGCCACTTTTCAGTGTGTCATGGTCATAACCTTTTCATATGAAAAATATGTTTTCTTGGTTGTATACTTATATGATGTAACCATATTTTCACATTCAGATGATGAACATTTACATCATTTAAGAGTCATTTTTCAAAAGTTCAGGATCTCACTCAATCCAAAGAAAAGTTTGTTTGCTATGGAGGAATGAAAACTTCTCGGCCATATCATGTCAGAAGATGGCATCGGGATTGATCCTTCACAAGTAGAAGCCATTCAGCAAATTGATTTCCCTCGCAGAAAGAAATAAATCCAAGCATTCAATGTTAAGATGAATTTCTTACGCAGATTTATTCCTAATTTAGTTGAACATATTAGGTAAATGACCAATACGTTGAAAAGGGATAATGAGGTGAAATGGTCCAAAGAATCCCACAAGTCCTTTCACCAGTGAAGCTTGCCTTAACCACTGCTCCTATTTTGATTAGTACTAATTACATCGATGATTTTATTATATTTTCATTTTCTTATGAGCATACCATGTCAGCAGTACTAATGCAAGAAGGGGATAAAACTGAGTTGCCAATAGCATTTTTCACTCACAACATCAGGGATGCAGCCCTTAAGTACAACATCATTGAGAAACATTTCTTGGATTTGGTAAAGGCGATCAAATATTTTAGATGTTAGATTTTACATTCACATACTCTTGCTTATGTACCTAATATAGCGGTAAAAGAAGTCCTTGTGCAGAATGACCTAGAAGGTAGAAGAGGTAGATGGTGTTATCACTCAGGTTGTTCCCTGCTTCCTGAAGGGAATACGGCCGAGGTAACCACTGGAGTTGAGGTATTTGTGCTACTGAAAGAGGATTTATGAAGACAAAGTGTTGCTGCAGAGCAAGTTTGGCATATGTGAAACAATTTATCAGATTTGTTGATGAAATTATGGAATTAGTGAGCGAAAGGCAGTTAAGAATCTTTCATTATGATAAATGAAGGAACATGAAGGTATTGCTTAAGTGCAGTTAAGAATTCTTAAACAGTATTCACCATGACAAGGTTAGTTTAGACATGAGCAATTAAGAATTCATATCTATGGCTAATCCAGAAGAAAACATATTTAGAAATAGAGATTGAGCATAGGGTGTTTAAAACAAATCCTAGGCTATTCTTTTTCTCTGCTTAATAAGATTATGAAAACATAAGAGTTATGGAACACACAGAAAGCACATAGACAGTTTAAGAGAAACTTATTGATTTAGCAAATGACACAGGAATTCTGCAACTAAACAGAGCTTTACATATCCATCTTCAGACAACATAAGACCCAGAAATCTCCATCAGCAATTTGTATTATCAAAATTGTCTCCAAAATACAATAGAGCTCTTCAGAAAGAATTACACTTCAACCGACCCTCAATGCGTTATCTGAGGGGATATATATACAAAAATAGGGTACAAAATATCTAAGTAGAGAGTTATTGTGCAATAAATTGCACCACCAACTCTCTTACAAAAAGTAAATGAAAACATAAATATAGCATTTAATGTTGAGATATTTGGTATTTTTTTGTCAGACAGATTTGACTTTATGGCTCTGGAAAGTAGGTTGTAGCCGTGCCTTTAACCTTGCGTTAATTGAGCCTGTTGTCTGGGTGCATTGCTGAGTCATTTGTACGACTGCTTGCTGTACCTGTATGCTGATCTGCCTGTTGACCTGTCTGCTTTGATATTTCTCAAAAAAGGCAAAAGTAAAGAGGAATTATCTGGGAAAAATCTCCAGCATTGCTTGCCACCAATCAGCTGGGGGTAGCTGATGCCTCCTCATTTTTACTACTGTTTCATCTGCCTCTGTATGTCTGTAAAAGTTTGGAGGGACTTCGAACATATGATTTATTTCATGTTCAATAAAGAACATATTTTCCAGCTTGTCATAGAGAGTCTGCCCAGAGGGAGGCCCTGCTTCTTCTGTGGAGCTGTTGGATGCTGTTATCTGGTTTTCAACATAATTGTTGATCCTTGTCATATACTGATTATATGACAACAGCTGTCCTGTGCTAGTCACTAGGCTTGGCAGTCCTTTGTCCTGTAATATAGTCATTTTTGCTCTAAATTCATCTATCTGTGCCTTCATCTCCTGACATTTCCTTTCCAATGTTTGAGTAAAATTCCTTAAGTTCAATACCTTTTTGGCTGTCAGGATTGTATCTGTTCTGATGCTTATTTGTAGAGAAGCCAGTTCCTCTCTAGTGCAGTTATTGAGGAAATGAATCATTCTGGTGGCCTGCTCGGGCATTATTCCCAGGGTTGTCCTGGCTCTCTGTATTTCCACTTGAGCTACATCTATCAGCTCAACCTGCTCAAAAATTGCCTGAATGGACCTCCATTGGTCCTGTATAGATTGGCCAATTTTGGCCCAAATAATCTTCTTTATTTCTGCTAGGGTTTTACCTAGCATCAACTCTTTTTCCAGAGTTTTCACTTTGGCCTCCAAGGCCTTTATTTTTCTTTGTTTTTCTGCCACTATCATCTTTGATTTGTCATAACTGGTCTCTAGCTTGGCCAGTTTTTCCTTGGCAACTTTTATTTCAGTGACTTGAGTTTCCAGCTCTTTAATAGCCTTCATCAACTCCTCCATGCCCATGTTGGATTCTGCTACTGCTGTTGCTTCTAATGTTGCTCCTGTTGCTGATGTAGCTGTAGTAGGTGTTGGAATAGCAGGAGGGGCTGCTGCTGCTTGTGTTAGAGGGGCAGATTCAAGATTTGTTGATGTTTGAGGGGGCTGGGAGGCTGATTCCCCTTTCTTGTCCTACAGAGCTTTCTCTAATTCTGCCTCCATTTGTAGTATTCTTTGGTTCATAACCAGAAGCAGCTCCATAGCATCATCTACTTGCTTTTCTTATGCAAGCTCTGTTGTTTGAGGATGAATGGTAGGAGGCAATTTTGCCTGTCTTCTCAGTGCAACAATATCATCCTCTTTCTTCTTCATAAGGGCTCTAACACCCTTTGGATCCTTTGGGTCATGTCCCAAATCAACTATTATGTCCTCCAGAGTCTTTATTCTATTGTCTTTTACAGAGGAGGACAACCTTTCAAAATCAAGCTACCTGTTTGTGTTCTTCAAGGCTTCCTTTAGCTGATGGGCCAGCATTGCCCTGTCAGCAAGTGTTGCATACACCATTTCCCCAGTCTGTTTGTGTAACTCAATCTGATCCATGGGGTGTATGTCTTTGGAAAAGACCTCCAGGTTTGTTCTGTAGTAATCTGCTTGGATGTGGGACTTTAGGCTTTAGATGGGTGAAGATCATCTTTTCTTCCTTCAGATCATAGGCAACCATCAATCTTTGCTTTTTGGCTGGAGTTGTATTCAGGAATTGCTCATAGAGCTACACTCTTATCAACACATTTTGTGCCTTGATCTCTTTGAAGCCTTCTTTGACTGTAGTTGGTTTCTTGCCCTGTTGTCTTGAGGAGGACACCTCTGTGGTATGCTGCTGGGCCTGTTCTAGCTGAAATGAGCTAGTGGCAGTCTGCTGGCTTGTTTGCCTTTCTCTGCTATGGCTTTCTGCCCATTCTTCACTTATGTCTCCTTCTTCTGTCTCAGGGTCTATCCTTGGCCTCTTGGCCTCTGGTTGCTGTGATGACCCAGTTGGAGGTGTGGCCTCCTCTCTATCTCTCTTTTTCCCTCTCTCATCATTGAGAGGAGTCTGCAAAACTGGGTTTTGAGGTTGTTCAGTTTGCTGAGGAGGGGCCCGCTCTGATTGTTGATCCTTTGATGTGCTAGGTTGCCCTGTCTCTACCTCTTGTTGTTCATCCATCTTCTCCTTTCCCTTTGCTATAGTTGTTGTTGCTGGAGCTTGTTGGGTGTCCTGTACAGCTGGAGCAATAGAAGTGCCTTCTCCTACTTGGACTGGTTGCTTGAACAAGACCTGTTGACAAGAATCTAAGTCAAGAGTTTTTTCCAAGTCCTTTACAGTCTGCTCCATTATTTCTTCCTGAGTCAATTCCTCCACTATTGATTCAGGTACCCATTCATCTTGATTAGCAAAGTGTTGTATTTGTGGGATTGGGCAATGCTTATAGGCTAGCAGCCTATATTTGACCCTCCTGGCACTGATGAAACCTTCAGGGTCATAAGGGACCCACCAGAAGCTTCTTTTGAGTTAGAGTTGTTGCCCTAGTATTTGATCAACTTCTTGCCAACCATCTTTCTTGTTCATGACAAATGGGCCTAGGTGGTCCCTGAACTTTAGGTTGGCTTTCTTCTTGGCACTGTGAAAGTGTGTCAGATCAAAGTTTATAAGCTGTTTGTAGTATTCCAGGGAAAACAGCCTCATAGACACATATTTTTGGAGCCTGTAGGGACAGAGCTCACAACCATAAATTCTGATGACTGTGTGATTTTGGTATAAGTACCAATCACCAATTTTGTAACTACTGGATAGCTGCAAGATTTTCTGCATATCCTTGGACAATCTGATAGGAGGGGTCCTCTTTAAGAGGCGTGTGACTGGATACACAAACTGATCAATGAATTCACAGTATGAGTAGGGGGAATTCTGGACTTGGTGGAAGACTGAAGACCAGAAGATAACAGACCTCCTCTCACCCTATGAGTCTAGCTTCTTGATTGAGCACTGGAAGCAATTGTTTGGTGTACAAGAATAGGTGAGATGTATGAGCATATTGGAATAATTGCCTCCCTCTTCAGTTCTTGACAATTGATCATGTTAGTTCTTATTGGCAATTGTCATTTGGCATAATTATCTTCATACAGGGGGCTTCACAAGGCTGTATGCAGAGAGCATGACCAACACAGTTAGATCAACATGCTTATTTGTAGTGAACCCCGACACAGAGGTTAGCATGTCTACCAACATCTTGCCAACCTCGTTGAAATCTGCATAAGAAAAAGGAGGTGGCCCAGAAGGTTGGCAGTCTGCCTTCATGAATTTCCTGGATATTGCAGCAATGTCTGTGCTAGAGAGTTTGGAGCCCTCATCTAGCAAGTTGTTCATGGAGAAGGGGTATAGCAGCTGGTCTGCTTGTAGTTCAACATCTGGTTGATGGAATCTGGAGTTATATAAAAGAGGATGCTCCCAGATGGAGACTTCACAGCCCTGAGTTTCTGGTCATAATTTTCTGCACAGAGGTGGATGACTTTAGGGAAAATGTTCACAGAAGGCAAGAAGTAGGTGGGTAAATTAGATTCCTAGATGCCATACAGGTCACTGTTGTCCAAGTGAATGTTTCTTAGCTGGAAATATGTTTGCAAGTGACTTCTCTCTGCCACAAAGTCTGTAATGAGGGCATCACTGTCCACTAGTGGCATAGCTTCTAGTTCTCTGTTAGGTGGATTTATAGGCACTACATCCAGAGCAGCTGGAGTGGCCATTGTCTGGTTTTAACTGGATACTTACTGTATTTCAAGCTTGATGTGAATGCTGAGGAATGCTTACTGATCTCTGTTTTGAAGAAGCAGAGTGTGTTGAGCTAATCAGCTGGTTACTTGCAGAGAATTCCTTTAGCAGGGGTGAGGGAACTATTAATTTAGTTTTCTAGCCAGTAGCTTGGCTTCTTTAATTGCTTTTTGTGGAAAAATAGTGAATTTTACAGAGGGGCACGGGTTTCTTCAATATTTTTGTCGCGCAGGGGTTTCAATGGCTTCTTAAGTGGATTTTAGTGGTGAATTTAACAATGTTGGAGCTTTTGATAGAGTTTTCATGCAGGAAAGTAGGATAGCAAAGGAGAACAGTGGGTAAAAGAGGACGTCTGCGGCAAATACCTGGTTTTTATGGCATGGGAGTCGTTTGCACCGATCGAATTGTAGGAATTGCAGGTACTTGGGTTGATAATGGAGGCGGCAGCAACTTTGGCAGGTAGCTTTTGATTTTTGACCGTTGTAGGTTGAATTTCACATGCAGAGGAGCTCCAGAAATCGCAAAAAACAATGCGAAATAACAGTTAATTCTTGCCTTTTTATGCATTTTTGGCATATTCGCGCCTTTTTGTGATGATGTCATTCTGAAGTCATCATGGGCCCGGGTACGGATGGGTGACGTCGCAGCTGACGTGGGTGCCCAGGTGGCAGTGACACAGTGGCAGGGTGGACAGGGTGACACGGTGGCCGGGTGGACAGGGTGACACGGTGGCCGGGTGCGACGTCGAGGCTTGGTGGCGGCAAGGAGGGGTGACGTCACGCTGACGGGGGCGTGATGTCAGCGCGGGGGAGAAGGCGGTAAGCGGTCTCCCCGGAGGGGCCTAGGGCGGTAAGCGGTTTGGAGGGGGGGGCAGCGAACACCGTGGGCGCCTGACACGTGGCGGGGGTACGGCGGAAATACCGCCCATCCCCTGGATGCAAAAGGTCGGGCAGGTTCTGTGTAGGATTGACCACCCACCATTGGATGGGCGGGGTGGGAGATCGTGCGGTGGATGGTAAAGCCGATGTGACGTTGTGTTAATACACAGGGGACCTGCCCAATATTTTAATTAGATTTAATTAAATCGGGCGCGGGGGGTAGAAACTTTAGGTTATGGGTTTTTTCGGGCTTAAACGCACATTTTATTAAATGTTTTTTTATTTAAAACCTTACAATAAAACGGGTTTAGGGCGGAAGAAAGGGGGACATGGGTAAATGAGGGCGGGGTGGCAGATTTTTGGGTTTTAACCATAGTTTTTTGAAAGAAGCTATGGTTTTTAGGGGAAAAGGGGCTAATACCAACCCCAGATAGGTTGATATTTCCCAAAGAAGAGTTGTATAGCTATAGTGCTAGGGGGAGGGTATTTATAGATATTTTGTGGGAAATTTCCATAGATTCTAATAGAATTAGGGAAAGGGGGAAGTTAGGGAGCTAAATAGT
>APFE030250463.1:0-42304 GCA_000404065.3 Pinus taeda | reverse complement strand
TGATATCATATTTGGCAGCAATGAAGAAGCTATGAGTCAAAATTTTGCCTTGGTGATGCAAAAAGAATTCGAAATGTCCTTGATTGGAGAGCTAACATATTTTATTGGTTTACAAATCCAACAAAATGAAGGCGTATATTTTTATCTCAAACCAAGTACCTCAAGCAGATCTTGAAGAAATATGGGATGGAGGATTCGAAACCAGTATGTACCCCGATGGTGCCAGGATGCAGCCTCAGCGCAAATGATGACTCGGTAGCAGTGCATCAACCAACCTATAGATCTATGATTGGTAGTCTTCTCTATCTAACAGGAACCCGACCAGACATCATGCATGCAATGGGAATAGTTGGAAGATTTCAGGCAAATCCAAAGGAAACTCATCTTCAGGAAGTAAAGAGAATTTTCAAGTATCTTCAAGGAACTCAAAACTATGGTCTATGGTATCCTAGAGATACAGATCTCACTCTTCATGCTTATACAGATGCAGATTGGGCTAAAAGCGTGGATGACAGAAAAAGCACTAGTGGTGGTGCATTCTTTATGGGTTCCAGATTAGTATCTTGGTTTAGCAAGAAATAGAGTTCGATTGCTTTATCTGCAGCTGAAGCACAATATGTGGCTGCTGCATCTTGTTGCACACAACTCCTTTGGATGATGTAAACTTTGCAGGATTTTCAAATCACTTTTACTCCACCTATCTCCATCTTATGTGATAATACAAGTGCAATCAGTATTTCAAAGAACCCATTCATGCATTCAAAGACCAAGAACATACCAATCAAGTATCATTTTCTCCGGGAACAAGTGCTGGAACAAAAGGTCAAATTGGAGTATGTTCCCTCCAAGGAACAAGTTGCTGATATACTCACCAAACCATCGCCTGGGGAGACATCTGAATACCTCGGACAAAATATGGGGGTTGTTGATCCATCATCCTGCTGTTGAGTCTTGTCTGTTGTACGCAGGTGGATACACATACATTTGCTGGTCTATGTGGGTCGAATGGGTCTATCAGAGATCATCTGGCATAGGTTCAGGGGGAGCATATATTCTTCTAATGATGCGTTGTTGGCATTAGAAGTCTTTGGTTTGATTTCTCAAGAGTTTTTTGTGGAGTAGATCAATGTGTGCTAGTTTGAAGGATGATTCTGCTGATGATAGTTGTTCTTGTCTTTATGTCATGTACTTCTTTTCATATCAAGGTCATGTAACAACCTATTTTGGTTTCCCCACTATGCCTGGGATGAATGATTTTCTGTGTATTCCCACTTGGATGGGAGATGGATGTATGTATGAGTCTTGATGATAGGAAGGTTACTTATGATGTATGGAGTCATGTTCTTTCTTGTAGAACATCTTTTTGCAGATAGCATTTCAGCACAGAGCATATACAAAGGGGTAGCTTGTTCAGAGTTTTTAGCAGGTACTCAGGGGGAGTATGGTAGTCCGCCCCTTCTCCCTTGATGTCAAAGGGGGAGAGTGATTGGTTGTTTTTGCCATCAAGTCCAAAGGGGGAGATTTTTTGCATTATGATACATATGTTGTACTTGATGGCAACCTAAAATGCATGGACTTTCATGTAGAGAAAAACGCGCATCTTATGTTTGGTCCATGGTATTTAGTCCAACATTTTTGATCCTATGGTTTTGGTTCGTGGTTTTTGCATTTAAATATTGAACCCAGGTTTTGGATCCCTAGTATTGTTTCTCAATGGTTTTGATCCATGGTTTGAGTAAGGTCTTGACTATAAAGGGAAAGGAGATCAGTTGGCAAAATACAAGTGTTGAAAATCTTAAGAAGAGAAAGATCTGAATTTTTGATAATCAGTTGGTGAGACATAGTTGAATCTGAATCAAGGAGAAACCGAAGAATTATAAGTCAGATCTACTGAAGAGTTGGGATCCCTTTGACGCATGAACGGATATGTGATTTTGACAGTCTGGGGTATGTTTGAGAACTAATAAATTGTCTAAATCTGGAGGTGCGTAGGAGTGGCAACAACGCAGTGCAGAGGTGCATAGCACCAGAAAAGAAGCAGGTACGAAGGTGTGCAAAACCAGAGAAGAAGCAGGTGCAGAGGTGCATAGTTGAATCGACGGAGCAGGTGCGGAGGTGGGCTGAACAGTAGATAGTGCAGGTGCGGAGTTACGCAAACTTGTCACGGCAGAAGTGCGGATATCCACTCGTTTCCTTCGATGAAGTTGCGGACCTTTCCTGAAATATATTTTAGCTGTCTTTTATCTGTTTCTACAGAGATCTAGGTTTAAATTGGTGTCTGGTTACTGGTGTTATTTTCTGGTTACTGCATTCTGAGAAGTTATTTGTTTAAAGGAGATTGGGTGATGCACATGTAGTTGATGTTTTGGATCGAGTTTGAAAATTTATGAAACGTGATCCCTAAAAGAAAGAGAAGTTAGTAGCCTTCTGTAGGTCAGCAGCTACGTACTAGTATCTTAGCTAGTACAAGAGCTAAGGGGGTTGTAGCTCCCTTCCAAGAGAAGCTGGAAAACGAGAGAGGGTTGTAGCTCTCTGCAGGTTGCAGCCTGCATACTAGCAAAGGAATGCACTAGTACAAAATCATTGTAAAAAGAAGTTTCTAATTGAAAGAAGATAGAGACATATTGTAGTAGGTGGTTTTCACCCACATTGGGTTTCCACCTTATATCTAGTGTTCTTTTGTGTGACTATCTATGTTTCTTGTTCCTATTTATTATTATATGGTTCTGACATACAGATTAATGGTTAACATCTAAAGAATAAATTACATTAAAGTCTAGAAGGTATTTACAAGTTTCATTAGTCAGATCTGCAAGTTTTTATTGAGAAGATTTGATAATACTGATTCACCCCCCTCCCAGTATTATTTCCAACATATTTTCCATGGAATTCATGGATTTTTGTATTTCTTCATAGTTTTTTTTATTCGATCCCTGAAATATTTTTGTGTTTCTTCATTGTTTTCCTCGATATTTTTTTGACTAATCCATGCATCTAAGACATCTCACTTTCAATCGTCGATACCCAATACTAGACATATTCTAGCTCTTCATGAGATTTCTAGAGGTTTAAGTGATGAAATAATTTTTTAAGAACCAATAGGATCCTTAGGAGTAAATAATAGTTTTTCTCTTTTTCTCTCTATATCAGAAATTTTTTATCACCAAAAATAGATCTTCCAATCAAAAGTTATTCCAATTGTAGGTTATGTACCATTCAAAATGAAAAATTATATATCATCTAGATGAATGACATTTTTTTCTGATATATATTTGAAATTTGATCACTTTGGAATCTTCATATGCTTCTTGTATTAATTTGGTATATATTATCTATAATTCCATAACATGACCCAAATTTGATGTTGCAAGTGAAAGTTATGGCAAATTTCCCAAAACTTGTCATTTTTGGCATCTTCCAAGAGTGAACTTGTATAGCATGCCACATGTCCAATTTTCTGAATATGATTCTAAAAATTACTTGTAATAACTCAATATGTGTACTTATATCCTTAAAAATTTCACAGTTTAAAACTTCATTGGGATAAACTTAGGACAAAAATTATGATAATGCTCCTTTGAAACTGATTTTAGCAATATTCGCAAACCCTAACTTACATAAAGTACATATACAGAAATGTAGTGAACCAGAGTACAATTTTTTGGGATAATGTACATAAATATCTCTCCTCAATATATATAAGTTTTTAATCTAAACATTCTTAGAAGAAAAAATAGTGGAAATTCCAAGATCACTAGTTGAAGACTGATTTCAAGACCATTCTACCATAACCTCCATAGAGTATTTATGAAATCATAGGAAAGCAAAAGTATGAAATTTTTATTAGATTTAATTCTACATCTCTCCTATATTTTATCAAAAAATCATGATTTGAGGCTTCTCAAAAACAAATTATAGTGAGAATGTCATGATGACTCATTTGAAGATGCAAAACCTTAGGATCGTAACTCTGATAGCAAATGTTATGAACCATGCACCTTAAGAATAATAATAACCCAATATCTATAGTTCACTTTGAGTGGGAAATATCCTTCTACAATGAATATAATGTATAAGACAACATTTGATGACCTATGATTAGGTCTCTTGGTGTGTGTGTGTCTATATATATATATATATATATATATGAAATGTTCTAGCCTACATAACATTATAATGACATTATTGTAATAAATAAATATTTAGGGATTAGTAAGGGGTTTTATGGTTAACATTGAGTTCTTCTATGGATTAACACACACATAAAATATATGAGGAATACCAAAAAGTGTTTTAGTAGTTATAGGGCCAAATTAATGTAGTCGAATGTGATGGTAAATCTAAATATTCTCTCTATAACGGGTCTCTATACAAGCTAAACAATATTTATGTCCCTAAAGGTGAAATACTGAAAATTATTATAAGGGCTCACATGTCCATGGTTTTAGGACGTTTAAGTGTTGGGAAGATAATTTCCAACTTACAAAGTTATGTGTATTAGCCCATAATTTAATAAGATGTAACATAGTGTACTAGATGATGATTTATTTGTTGCATTATAAATCTTAGTAATATAACTTGAGTTTTATACCATCCTTAATAAAAGGAATTGCCATCGATTTTTTTAGTGATTTGTGAATAACCTCGAAATAAATTGAATATCTATTTCCGGTAGTTGACAAGTTTAGTAAGATGTGCTTTCTCATGTCTTATAAAAACTTCATCAAAGGAAAAGGAGAAATGAATATGTTCTTTGAACATGATAGATACGTTAGAATCAATAAGATCACTCTCAAAAGATTGCTTGAGAATTCTAGACTAGAAGGTCTCAAAGAAAAAATTTCAATAAAAGGTTCATGAATAATCTAAAGAAAGAAATTTAGCTTAGGAAAAAGCCTTTCCTGGTAGTGTAGGCACATGGGAATCAACGGAAAGTGGTAGAACAACATATTAGCATGGGCATACAACAACCACAAGCACTAGAGCTTGGGTGCAAGGAAGGGTGTAGGGCATTGAGATTTAATAATGGGTATGTCTTGTGACCTGATGACCCATGCCACTTCGCACCGTTAATATGAATGGTATTTAATCAGCTAAGGGGTTGTGGAGAGGACCACATGGCACTCTCTCATGCCCCCCAAATCATTTCAAAATTTGCAGTGGTGATTTTGGTAGGAGTGAAAAAGGTGCCACATTGACCTCCACAAAGACATCCCACGTGTACCTAAACTTCCACCCAACCTATTAGGTCAACCTAACTACCACATAGAATTGTCTTCTAGGTTTCCCTTCATAAGTTATCCTTCATCCATGTCAACACTAACAAGTGGTCTAGCCCATGCCATGTCAATTTCATCATGATGTTAACATTACATAAGTCAATTTTTGTGTCAAATGAGGTCTTAGCACATGTTAGGAATTTATTTTTATTTTTTTTATGAAAAGGCATAGGGCCCATTCTAACGTTATTTTATCTTATTTACCTGTCTAGGTCAGTTTTCACACTTGTAAAACAAGCTTTCACTTTTTTGTGCTATTCGTGCCTCATTACCACATTTAAGTTCAAAATTTGGCTCCTAATAAAATATTCTACCTATTAGTGATCCAGGTCCGGGTGTGAAAAAGGACCCTTCCAAGACCTTTTACTTTCATGATGTGTTAAATTGCATTTTGAGAATAACATAAATGAGTACATGTGCATGTTGTAAAGAAGAGGAACATGAAAATCATCAGCAACATAAAAACATAAGTCGTTGATGACGAAGTTCGTCCAGGAGGGGCTATGTCTCTAAGCCCCGATGTCAAGATGGTGTAGGCCATGGCATTAAGTGATTTCAATAGTGATGATGTACATAGAGGTGATGTCGCTATCATCCAAGGAAAATATCCTCATGCAGGAGTGGCTCCAAGAGCTGTTCCACTGCAAGAACTCTTAATCAAAAGACTCCTATCAGTATGACATAAACTCATGCATGATGAAAACCCCGCCAACATGGCATAAGAGGGATCTCAATGCAAAACATGCATTATGACAACATCAGTATCCCATCAACATACAACAAAGGGATCTAAAAACATAACATGATGAATCATGACAACAAGTACATCACATAGATGATTCCGTGTCACATCAACTAGGAATCATGAAAACAAGTAATAAACAAGATCCCTCATCAACATCAAATAGGGATCTATGTAGCACAATACACAACAAAAGAAGTGCATGAACACACCACATATACGTCACAACTAAGCGCCATTTGAAGAGGCGGATGTCAAACTGCTGAAGTTGTTGGTGCCATCGATCTCACAGCATCAATCGCATGGAAATGGATGCTCACACATGAATGTTGACACCTGAACTCCACTTATAAAAGTGGCTAAAGAATAGAATGAGCAAATGAAAATTTTGAATGCACCATCACATTTTTGGCATCGAATAGTGCAAAATCATCTTCCAATTTTCTGAATTCTGAGAAATTGAGAAACTGGGGCTCAAGGAATCTTTCAGATTCCCCCTAGATTCCTCTAAGATTCTGCTCCATGGGTGGACTGGAAATCTCCCTAGAGAATCTTTGGGCATCAAAGAATATTCTACCTCCTCTGTCTCGAAATCCATGCCCATTCTTGGTTCCTCCTCCATCTGCCTGGGCACACTTACAAAAGGACAGATTTATAAAGCTTCATGGTGGGTTTATCCACAAAAGGACCATTTGGTGTGATGGTTAAAAATCCAAATTCAGTGGAGGAGGTCAGGTGGTCAAACCCCACCTCCTCGATGTTTAACATTTTCTTGTTTTTTAAAAACCGAAAATTTGTTTTGTTGGGGGTCGGGTCGGCATTGGGCGGCCCACCCCATAACCTCTGCAACAATGAATGGGCACATTGTATGAAATGTTGTATTAATATTTTTTGTATTAATGTTTTGTGGGGCACTGTAGTTGTTTGTACGTAGTTCATTTATGGGGTGACACAGTGGGGTCCAACCCACATGGGTTGGGTGGGTTCAATCCCCACTGGCCCTGCACTATATATAGTGGTTACGGTGTTAAAGGAGAGGCATGGGTGGTGGGGGCGGTGGCCCACCACCACCCTTTATATATATATATATATTATTTTAATATTAATAATGCATTTTCAAAAAATTTGAAATTTGGTCGAAGGAGTCTTTTTAACAAGGCAACCATTTTTCCTGGAATCTGGCCCAGGTTGGCTAGAATCCAGTGGCTGGGTTCTATCCAAATTGTCGCCTCCTTAAGCCTATCCAGTTAGCAAAAAGTCAACCAAACTTTGACTTCTTCTAACTTTTGCACACAGAGTTAGTTTGATGAACCATTCACACCACCGTGATAAGGATGACGAGAGCTATGCTCTGGTCCTGGTTTGGAATCATTCTAATCACTTTTATTTTTGAGCTTTCATTAGTCCTCTTTGTCCTACATGTCTCTCTAGAGCCACCTAGATCAATCCTCCCCACTAAGTATCTTTTGGTTCTCCAAAAGCATCAACTTCTATCAACTGTATGCAAACGTATGAAAAGGCACATCCCTTAAAGACTCGTTCACCTGTCATTCTTTGGAATCCATATACAAATGCCTCACTTGCACCATCACAATGCAAATGTTTGAAAAGGAAAATCCCTTGAAGACTCCTTCACCTATCATACTTCAGAATCAGGATGATAATGCCACACTTGCACTGTCGCATCACAAATTTCTGCAAGACACATTCCCTGAAGACTCCTTCACCTATCGTACTTCAAAATTAGGATGAAAATACCACACTTTCCACAAGTTTAGAACACGTACTCGGTGGTCAAGTTTACCTCAATATGGACACAGTACCCCAGCTAGAAAAACAAGGCCAACATATCATTGTTGCTTCAACAAGTGATGGAAAACACTTCATCGCTACAACACATGATTTACAAAGATAAGGAAAAACATTATTGTTCCCTTGAAAAGTGATGGAAACATGACATCACTTTTAAAGTTTATCATGCAACTCAAAATAAGACTAGACATCATTATTGTTGAACAAGTGATGGAAAACACATCGTCACTTTCACATTTTAAAATGCAACAAATGATTTACAAAAGCACGACCATGACAAGACAAAATATCTAGAAACCATTTTTTACTTATCAATGTGAATGGGTCACCTCCTTTTGGTGATTTTTCTTGTTGAACAACTTCTTCACTTGGTTCATGCACCGGCACCTTGTCTTTAAGGTGCTTCTCTGGATGGAGTCTCCGACAAGTGGCTCTTTGATGGCTACTTCTGTCGCAATGACTGCAATAGGTCTTCTTCCTCCAGATATACTTAACATGTTTCTTTACCTGTTGTTGAGAGGGTCTTTCACGCCTTATCTATTTGTGTGCGACCATTCTTTTCCAACACTTAGGAAATGTATGGTTATGTAATCCACAAAAGGTACATGTTTTTTGATTCCATGATTTATGTTCATCTTTAACAACATGATTATAATCGAAATGAACATTTGAAGATCAAAACTAGTTATACTTTTCATTACTGTCTCTGGTGTAGGTACGGCAATGAGAGCTGGCCTCAACTCTTTCCTTGCAATAGGCACTGCCATGGGATGATGTAGATGTGTTCCCATCATTCTCTTTCCTTGACAATTTTGACGATGTCTCGGAAGAATTTGACACCTTTGATCTTTCTCCTTTGGTGTATCTCGAGCATGCAAATTGAGGTCTCTGCACAACCTCCAATGGTTGAGTTATGCCTTGGTTATTAATACCAAATTTTTCTTCCTTCTCATGCATCATCCTAGTAAGAAGCCTCATGTTTGTCCTTGTACTTGGGATCTCCAAATCTCCAACATAAATCGTACTATGTGACGATGAAACTGAAAGGAAATCAACATCTTTTACCTCTGTCGATTTGGAAAGAACTGATGAGGGCTTCTCATCAACGGTTGTTGGTGGTTTGCTAGTTGTCTTGGTGCATTCCCCAACTTTCTTACTGACATACCCAAGTCCTACCTAATGGGGTAATTCTTCTACTTTGATGGGGTTGATAATGCCTTGGCCATTAACGCCCAAGCCTTTTTCTTCATACCCCATTTTCTTCAATATTTTGGAGTCAATTCCTGTGGTATGATTTTCAAAAATAGAGAAATCATCATCAGAACACATACATGAATTCAGAGAACTACATTTTACCTCACATGGGTCACACTACAGCTTTTCCAAGGCCTCGTCCTTTGCTTGCAGTTGTCATAGAAAACTATGTTTCTCCTCTTTCTCTTCATGTAGAAGCATATTCAATTCAATGCTCTCTGTTCGAAGGTTTTGGTTGTTTTTATTTAGTTCTTTTAGGGCCTCATCTGTGGCTTGCAACTGAAGCTACAATCGCTCCTTTTCCTTTGTCTCTTTCTGTAGAGTTTCATACATGATTTCCACCCTTTTGGAAATTTTGAGCATGGTCTCGTACATCACTTTTTCATCCTCTGTCACTGCACAACCCATTGCTCACATTGCAATTCACATGAATGCAAAGACCGCTCTGATACTAGTTGATCTAGGTCCAAGTGTGGCAAAGGACCCTTCCAAGACCTTTTACTTTCATGATGGTTTAAATTGCATTTTTAGAAGAACATAAATGAATACATGTGCATGTTGTAAAGAAGAGGAACATGACAATCATCAGCAACATAAAAACATAAGCCGTTGATAATGGAATTCGTCTAGGAGGGACTATGTCTCTGGGCCCTGGTGTCAAGATGGTGTAGGCTACTACATTAAGTGTTGTCAGTAGTGATGATATACATAGAGGTGATTTCATTATCATATAAGGAAAATTTCCTCACGTAGGACTGGCTCCAAGAGATGTTCCACTATAAGAACTCTCAGTGAAAAGACTCCTATTAGTATGACATAAACTCATGCATGATGAGCATCCCACCAACATGGCATAAGAGGGATATCAATGACAAACATGAATGAATACAACATGAGTATCCCATCAACATACAACAAAGGGATCTCAAAACATAACATGATGAATCATGACAACAAGTACATCACATAGACGATTCTGCGTCACATCAAGTAGGAATCATGAAAACAAGTAATAAACAAGATCACTCATCAACATCAAACATAGATCTGTGCAACACAATGCATAGTAAAAGAAGTACATTAACACACTACATATACCTCACAACCAAGGGCCATATGAAGAAGTGGATGTTAAACTGCTAAAGTTGTTCATGCCATCGATCTCACAATATCAATCGCATGGAAATGGCTACTCACACATGGATGTTGACACCTACACTCCACTTAGAAAAGTGGTTGAAGGATAGAATGAGCAAATGAAAAATCTGAATGCACAATCAGGTTTGTGGCATCGAATAGTGCAAAATTGATTGCCAAATTTATGAATTCTAAGAAATTGAGAATTTGGGGCTCAAGGAATCTTTTAGATTCCCCCTACATTCCTCAAAGATTTTTCTCCATGGGTGGACTGGAAATCTCCCCAGAGAATCTTGGGCATCAAAGAATATTCTGTGTTCTTTATCTCGAAATCTGTGTCCACTCCTGGTTCCTCCTCCATCTTCTTGGGTGCATTGACAAAAGGATGGGTTTATAAAGCTTCATGGTGTATTTATGCACAAAAGGACCATTTGGTGTGACGGTTAAAAGTCTAAATTTGGTAGAGGAGGTAGGGTGGTCTAATGCCTCCTCCATGTTTAACCTTTTCTTGTTTTTTATAAACCAAAAATTTCTTTTATTGGGGTTCTGGTCTGCATTGGGCAGCCTGCCCCATAACCTCCGCAACAATGAATGGCCACGTTGTATGAAATGGAATATTAATATTTGTTGTATTAATTTTTTTTGGGGCACTGTGGTTGTTGGTAC
This sequence comes from Pinus taeda, assembly GCA_000404065.3. Taxonomy (NCBI): domain Eukaryota; kingdom Viridiplantae; phylum Streptophyta; class Pinopsida; order Pinales; family Pinaceae; genus Pinus; species Pinus taeda. The sequence continues at coordinate 31,414 of APFE030250463.1, read as the reverse complement.
TTGGTTCATTTATGGGGCCACCCAATGGGGACCGGCCCACGTGGGGGAGGCGGGTTCAATCCCCGTCAGTCCCACACTATATATAGTGGTTATAGTGTTAAAGGAGAGGCGTGGGTGGTGGGGGTGGTGGGCCAACACCACCCTTATCCATCTATCTATCTATCTATCTATCTATCTATCTATCTCTCTCTCTCTCTCTCTCTCTTCTCTCTCTCTCCTCTCTCTCTTCTCTTTCTCTTTTCTCTCTCTATAATATATTATATATATATATATTATATGTATATAATGCATTTTCGAAAATTTTGAAATTTGGCTAAAGGAGTCCTTTTAACGAGGCAACAATTTCACCTAGAATTTGGCCCAATTTGGTTAGAATCTGGTGGCTACCCTCTGTCCAAATTTTGGCCTCCTTAAGTGTGCCCAGTCAACAAAAAGTCAACTGAACTTTGACTTCTTTTAACTTTCCCATACGGACTCAGTTTGACGAACCATTCACACCACTGTGATCAACACAATGAGATCTACACTCTGGTTCTAGTTTGAAATCATTCTGATCACTTTCATTTTTGAGCTTCCACAGTCCTCTTTTTCCTGTGTGTCTCTCTAAAGCTGCCTAGATCAATTAGAACCCCCACTCAAATAAAATCTAGTCAAAATTCAAGAGTTGAAGAAAATCCTATATTTTTCTCACAAAAACACACACACAACTCTAATAATTCCTTCTTTTCAATAATTAAAATCCTCATTTTACACAATTAAATCTTCTAGGTCCTTTCACGAGCTAAAAACATCTTATCATTTGCTAAATTTGAGCTCAATTACTCAGAAACCCTAAATTTTACCTTTCATGTGCATTTGCTAGTCCTACAATTCAAAATTTTAATTAATTCTCCCTCCACGTCACTGGACAACCTCCCTTAGCCACTTGACAACTACTCATTATAAATTTGGTCATTATGTGAATCTTACTATTTTCATTTTCTCCACTTTATCTCAATTCGTTGTTCAACAAGTCCTATTTTCTCAATGGCCACCTCATCTGCACCAAGCTGAGTTGATGCCCTAGTGGTCGAGAAAACCAAATACCGTAAATTTTACAATGTTGATCGAAAGGCATGGGATCCACTAATAACTACTTATGATATGAGGAAGACCATTCATATAATGCAAAGAACCTACAATATAATAGGGGAACATAATAATCTATTTGCATCAAACTTGATCCTAGTAATGGTCCAACACATGTATCAATTTCTAGAGATGGTATTGTTGAGCCTCAAAATTACTCTTTCCCTAGCAACTCTTCTCATTCCTTTTCTTTGTCTTTCCATGAAGAATATGCACTCTTATCATCAATAACTGGTATATACTATCTTGAGGAGGAAATTTAGTGATTTACATGTTATTCTTTTATGTTTTTCTATTTGAATAAATTTTTGTATATTAGCTACGGAACACAGCCTATTCTGCAGCTAATTGGTTTTTCCGTAGCTACCTTCATGCTTTATCAGGTTCCAGGTGGCAGAAGGAGAAACTAGCTACATGGGCATCTTGGAAATCATCGTGACATGGACCCTGTCCTATTCACCTAGACCAGATCGACAAAGAAGATGGCATAAGACTACAATCAATGAAGAAGTCAAATGCAGAGACCGAAGGTAACATGACTCTATTTTGTAATCAATTACATGTTTCACAATGATACGAAGTGTTATTCGGAACAACTACCTATACCTACAGACTCCAGCAGCCACCTATACAGCCGTATCCAATAGCCACCACATCTTGGATTTATGTCTCTAGCAGCCGAGGAAGAGATTCCGCACATTTTCCTTCTACGTGTTTAGCTATAGCATATTTTTATCTACAAGCAATTGTATGGTTTTTATTATAAATACCTGTGTAAAGGACTGAAGAAGTAAGTAGAAATGGTGATAGTTTTATTGTGAAACTCGAAGTTTTAAACTCTGTAATTCTTGGGCATTTTGTGTCCCTGTTTTTAATATGACCGCATGTTTTATGGAAATCTGAAGGAGTTTTCTTGGATTTAGTTAGGCAAGCATAGCCTAATCGGTTGCAGAGGGCCCCTATACTAAAGAAGGTTTCATTTCATTTTGTTTTTACTTTCCTAGTTAAACTGTACATTCATCATTTCCTTTCATAGTGTTCATAATCATTTTCATAGTAACAATGTTTATAATGCAATTTTCATCATTTTCTTACTAATAGCATTCATAATGCAGAGTAGCTTCTTTTTTCTTGATCTCTTTCTAGTTTTTATTAGTAGTTAGAAGTTGAAATTTAGTAGTGTAATTTAGTTCACTTCATTCACCGTTTTACTAGTCTTTAAATTCTTAATTAGACTGATCAGTGCCATTTATTGTTCTTGCCATTTTATTTCTGGTTTATTGACTCATGGTGTTAATGAATGTTTATGAAGGACCCTTCAAGTTGATAATTCATCTTAAACTAAGTGGTTGAACATTTCATTCATGCAATGATTCTTTGTTGCATCCTTGTATTTATTTTCTCTTAGAACAATGAAGTACAAAATTCCTCAAATATCATCAAAAGGAGAATTTCTCCCAAAATTAAGAGGCAGAGTAACTAAGTATTTCATTTAGTTTCGTTTCTGTAATTAATTAGATAGTAGTTGCAAATTTCACATTTAGTTTTTAGTTCACTATTTGGAAATAATGGTAAAATAGGAATAGAAACTCTATTTTCTTCCTTGCTTAAACTTTGCTTCCATGTCTTCCTTCAACTCTTTTCTTTCTCACTTTTAGATTTTGAGCAGTCTTTATGAAATTTAGACTTAAGATTTTGATAATTACATTGTAAATCATTAGGGATTAAAGGACCAAAAACCCCCGAAACAACATAAAACACAAAAACAATGAAGTAAGAAGGGTCATTTAGCACAAACAATGCACTACTCTTCATCAGTTTATGATACCAGGATTGATAATTTATGTGGAGAAATTTGGGACACTGAATTGACCAAGCATTTTGGCACTATTGACGGGGAAGTGTAACTAGGTAGCCTTATCTCTTACATTAAAAAAAAATAATACAATGACATGCATATAGAAAGAGACTATAGGGGTAGATTTATAGCTGGGGGAAATTTCAATTCCTACAACACCACCTACTCCACCAAGAACAAGAAAAGGCATACCTCAATCCCAAAATACTCCCAGCCATAAGGCTCCTGGAATTCCAGGGGCATAAATCCAATCAGAAGAATCTCCTACTTCATCTACCAAGACAGTCCTAGGGGAGAAAAATTTTGAATCTCCAACAACAGGAATAGTCTTTTTCACCTCCACAGGAGAGCACATTGTAGTTTGAAGAATTAGGGATACCTGGTAAGGAAGAAGAAGTAGAACCTTTCTCCCATATTCCATTAATAGAAGAACTAGAGGAGGAGGAAGTAACCTTACAGGTTGAAGCCTATATTGACTCGGAAGAAACTATAATGGTATGAGAAGAACAAGATGGAGAATTCTCACTATTTGGAGGAGGGGGTATAGGGAGAGGTAGAGGAAATAATGTAGGAGGTAGAGGAAATAGGGAAATAGATAATTCTTTTGGATTCCCTATAGTGGATGAGGAAACAAATGCCATAATGAAAGATATCTCAACTTCTGTCCTCCCAAACTTCTATGGGTTGAAAAGTGAGAACCCTGAAACATTTTTGTTTGAGTTTGAAGTCTTGTGTAGAACTTGTGACTATCTAGAAGACTCTCAAAAACTTAAATTGTTTCCTTCAACACTGAAAGGAGCTACTTTGAAATGGTTCATGGGATTAGTCACTCAATCCATTAGAACATGGAATGACATGAAAAAGGCATTTTTGGAAAGGCACTTGGATTATTGCATGCCTACCAATCATAAAGATCAGTGTTCAAAAAGATGCAAAGAGAGGATGAAAGCTTAGAAGATTTGATTGAGAGATTCAACTATAATTTGAAAAGAGCAAAGATGAACAATTTAGATGAAGAAACCTTGAAAGCTCTTTCATTAAAATCCATTAGAGATGAGTGGATAGATATCCTTAACATGATGGGGAAGGGAGATATCTCTCAACTTCCATTAAGAGGGAAATCTCTCAAGAGAGAAATCTAAAATAGGGAAAGGGCTAAGAGATCATTCTCTTGTTAGAGTAAAAAAATCTGCAATTGAATCTGTAAGGCAAAAATTGGCAATATGCTTGATGAATTTAAAACTGACATTCTAGGGAGCCTTAGTGAGCAATTAGACACTCTTAAAATACAAAACAAGCTGGAAAACCAAGGCTGATGCTTTAGCCATTTTTTTTCCAAAATTCAGAAAAAACATGCTCTAAGGGAATGCCCTTTAGATGCAAAAATTTTAGAAACTTGTATGATTTGCTTAGAAAGCCATGAAACCAATGGTTGTCCTTCAATCTTAGGTCTTAAGGCTGTCTTTCAAGAGGAAACAGTATCAAATTTTGAAAAACCTCTTTTTTTTTATTACTAGAAGACCTTGGGGCCACAAAATCAAGGATTTAACAATCAAATGTATCTTCAACCCCCACCAAATTGGAATTCTTGGCAGCAACCTTGGCCTCAACCTCAACCTCAACATGAATCTCAACTGTGGGAATAAGGAGCACAAAATCCTTATGGGAGATTTTCTCAATATTACCAATATCCTCCATCATATCATAATTATCCTCCCCCACATATTCAGCAACAAAATCAGTAGCCACAACTTCAAAATTAGAACCATCAACTTTCATTGCCATTTCCACAACAACCTCCACAACAAAACCAAAATCCCCAACACTTACTGCCATTTCAGCAGAAACCAAATCATCTACCTTCCCAACCATTACCAAACCCCAACAATAAAAACCCTCAGAATGCTTACATGGTAGAAGGAAAACAAACTCCAACTTACATGATTACTCCTTTAGATCTTAATGATGTTCAACTAAGATCTGGAAGGATATTAGAAAAGGAAAGACCTTCTGTAGTTATTCAGGAACAAGACATTTTTGAGGAAGATTTTCTAAAAGTCAATAAAAGTTTTGAGGAAATATCTCTCCAAAACCAAAACATTGAAAAAGGAAAACAAAAAGAATCAGTGAACACAACTCCTACCATTGAGAAACCAACATCTACTTCTACACCTCCTTTTCCTAAAAGACTACAAATTGATAGAGGGGTAGAAAAACAGATTTTGTTGCCCAACTATGATTTTCTAGATGAATTGAAGAATGTCTCTATGAAAATTCCTTTGCTACAAGCCATTAGATAAATTCTAATTCTAGTGAAAACAATAAAGGAGTTGAGCATAAAAAAACCAAGAAGAAAAGCAAAAGAAACAAAAATATTTCACCTGATAGGAAAAATAGTAGACATAATGATGGGAAAAAATTCCTTACAAAAGTATGTGGATCAAGGAAGTCCAATTGTCAAAACACATATTAAGGTAATTGAAATTCCAAATGCATTGATTCACTTAGGGGCGGCAACAAACATTATGAGTAAACAAATTATGGAGCATCTTAAACTTCCTAATCTTCTGTACACACCTACCTTACTGCAACTGGCAGATAGTTCAGTAATCAAACCAGATGGTGTGCTAGAAGATATTTCAGTATCCTTAGATTATTGGGAATATCCTATTGATTTCATGATCTTAACTGCCAAGAACAATCTAGGAGGACATCCACTCATATTAGAAAGACCTTGGCTGGCCACATCTGATGCTTATATTAGTTGTATATCTCGTGAGATGTATATTTCTGATGGTAATCCAACAAAGAAATTTATTTTGTAGCCTCTAGCAAAAGCAATTACAGAAATAGATGACAAAGAATGGATTGATTATGAAGATTATATTCAGCCTCTCTTTACTATTTCAGAAACTAGTGAAGATAGCCAAATTTTGAATCATCTTCAGAATATGATCATGGCAAATTTCAAGAAAAATCTAATGTTGAATATTTGTCATCTAGGTAGATGCCTCTCTATTCTATGGAAGAGTTTGGTAGCTCTATAATTGAAATTTTCCCAAGTAGGACATTGAACATAAACAAAAACTTGGAGAAACTACAACAAGAAGAGCTAATCAAAACATTACAAAAACATTCTACTGCATTTGCATGGGAATACACCGACATGAAAGGAATTGATCCTAAGACTTTTATTCATCACATCTATATTGAGGAAAATAGTAGACCTATCAAACAACCTCAGAGAAGGATGAATCCAAATATTAGGGAGATTGTAAAAGAAGAACTCCAAAAATGACTGAATGTAAACTTCATTTACCCAATTTCAGATAGCTAATGGGTTTCTCCTTTGGTAATTGCACGTAAAAAGAATGTTAAATGGAGGGTGTGCATTTATTACTAAGAATTGAATAAAACAACCCTTAAAGATCATTTTCCTTTGCCTTTTATAGATCAAGTGTTAGACACATTAGCATGTAAGAAGTATTTCTCATTCTTGGATGGTTTTAGTGATTATAATCAAATTCAGGTAGCACCTGAAGATCAAGATAATACCACATTTACTTGTACATGGGGAACTTATGCCTACCAAGTACTTCGTTTTTGGTTATGTAATGCACCTGCAACATTCCAAAGAGCAGTACTAGGAATTTTTTCCGATATGATACATGATTGTGTAGAGGTATATATGGATGAATTTATAGTCTATGGAAATACATTTGAAGAGGCTTTGGAAAATTTGGAAAAATTTCTTAAGAGATGTAAGGAAAAAAACCTTTCACTAAGCCATGAAAAATGTTTTATGATGTTTATAGAAGGTATTGTTTTAGGACATCACATTTTGGGAGATGGGATTAAAGTTGACAAATCTAAAGTTGAATTCATCTCTATGTTATCAATTCCAAATTGCTGAAAGGATGTTATAATTTTTCCAGGATTTATAGGATACTATAAGAGGTTTATAGAAAATTTCACTAAAATAGCATCCCCACTGTTCAAATTACTTACCAAATATTGTGAATTCAATTGGAATCCTGATTTCCAATTGGCATTTGAAACCTTGAAAGCAAAATGTTCTGAAGCACCCATTTTAAGAGGTCCAAATTGGAAACTCCTTTTCCATATTTCCACAGATGCTTCAGATATAGCTCTGGGAGCTGTATTGGGACAAACAAATTTGATTCCTTATGCCATTTACTATAAAAGTAATAATTTGACTCCCACTGAGTTGAATTACATTGTGACTGAAAAGGAATTTTTAGTTGTTGTTCATGCAATTAACAAATTCAGACACTATATAATAGTTTATGAAACCTTTGTTCATACATATCACTCTACAATTACATATTTTATGAATAAACCTATTACTAATGGTAGAGTTACATGATGGCTTTTACTTTTGCAAGAATTCAACATTACTATGCTAGATAGACCTGGGAAACAAAACACAGTTATTGATTTCTTGTCCAGGATTCAGAATATCGATGAAGATTCTTTGGTTGAAGATAAGTTTCTTGATGAATATCCTTTTGTAGTAACTACTCAAACTCCTTGGTTTGTAGATATTGCTAACTACTTGGTCATAGGAAAGTTACCTTCACATTTGTTTCCTAGAGAGAAAATAAAAATTATTCAGGAAAGTGCCAGATATTCATGGATCACTAACGAATTGTATAAAACAGGGCCAAATCTTATGATTAGAAGATGTGTCAAGGAAGATGAAATTCTCAAGATTCTTTAGGCATGTCATGATGATCCATGTGGTGGACACTTCGCTGACAAGAGGACAATCTATAAAATCATGTCTTTAGAATATTATTGGTCATCCATCTTCAAGGATGCCAAAGAATATGTCAGGAGATGTGATAGCTGCCGAAGGGTAGGGAAACTTGCTCCCTCAAATGAAATGCCATTACAAAATCAGGTACTTATTGAACCTTTTGAAAAGTGGGCCTTAGACTTTATTTGACCAATTAATCTTCCATCTAAGCAGAAAAAGTATATATTGGTATGCACTGATTATGTCACCAAATGGGTAGAAGCCAAAGCATTACCTTTCGCTAATGAAAAATCTATAGTTAATTTTCTTTTTGACATCTTCACTCCTTTTGGCATTTCGAGAGAAACTGTGACAGATTAGGGATCTCAATTCACATCTAACATGGTCACGGAAGGGCTTGTGGAAAAATACAAGATCAAGCATAGGAAATATACTCCATATCATCCACAAGCAAATGGTCAAGTGGAATCTACAAATAAAGTGATTGAAGGAATCCTCACCAAGGTTATGCATCTACATAGAAGAGATTCGGTAGAAAGGCTTCTTGAAGCCTTATTGGTGTATAGAACTACATGGAGGAACACAACTGGACATACACCCTATGAACTTGTTTATGGGAAACAAGTCATGTTCCTTATAGAGTTCCAAATCAGAACTTTCGATATGGCAGTCCAACTGGGACTAGATTTATCAGAGCCTCAAAAGCATAGGCTGGAGAAATTAAATGAACTTGATTAAATTAAGAAAGAGGTAGTTCAAAGGATTGGTATAATCCAACAACATAGGGCTAAATGGCATGACAAATATATCAAGGACAAGACGTTTCAAGTGGGAGACTGGGCGTTGTTATTTGGTTCAAAGTTTAAATATTTTCAAGGGAAGTTTCAAACTCATTGGCTTGGGCCATATGAGATTGAAAAAGTATTTAGTAATAGAGCAGTGAGGATCAAAACAATAGACGAAATTAAAACTCCTCTTTACAAATATTTTTTTTCCTGGGAAAATGCTAAACTACTTATATTAAGAAAATAGAAAAAATATTTACAAGAGGCCGAGGCCTCTGAGAGCAGCTATACAGCTCTCTGTCAAGTGTTTCCATACAAAATCTGTCACGTTCCCAGGGTGCCATCTTAAACCTGTGATGTTCCTGAACTTGTAGCAGCTTACTCGTAGCTTCATGTGTTGCTTTGTTCACACTCGCCTTGCAGAATTGAGGTTGAATTTCTTCTGTTATGGACAATGTCAAGAAGTGACAATTCACCTGGTTAACCCTTGCCTTCCACTGCCTTCGATGCCTTGAGTAATTATTCCCTGCACTAAGCCTGGGTATGCGCACAAGTTTTCCCACCCCGGCACCCTCTGTCTTCCTCTCCAGGCAGCCCGTCTCTTGCCGAATTGGCTTGTTGCTTCGTGCCTGTTCTGACAGGCATTCCTTCTCCAAAATATCTCGCCTGAACATTTTGCCCATCCGCTTGTAAAGTCCTTGGAATGGTGCGTGGAGTAAATGGCACTGAATGCCATTCAATGCTGGTTTAAGGCTCTTCATTTCTCTGCTCCGAGTCGTCATCTCGCAGAGCATTACTCGTGGCAGGCACATGGCCTCCATCGGGCAAGGTGGCACCCGCATCCGGGTCTCCTCTTTACAAATATTAATAATATATCATAAACCAATTTCAAAGGAGGAATTCATCAAGATCTTCCAAGCCAATTCTGAAATGAAGTTAGTGAAGAAGAATCCTTCTTCTCCACTAACTTAGTCTTTATTTTTCCTATATAAAAAAATAAATAATGGTAATAAATTATATAATGTTGAAAACCAATCATTGATTGGCATGCTTATACATAAAATACAGGGTGAAAATAAGAGGTTTCTGACACCCTATATTTTCCATTTTCTTTCTGTAATAAGTAGTGACAAAAAGCCACAGTTACTTTGTAGTTCAGATTGTACAAAATTCATTATCTCATCTCACCTCACTCCATTTTATTTTTATAGTTTCACTTCATTCCATTGTCATATTTCATCAATCAATTTTTCCTTTTCTAGTATTTATTCCATCTCCATTTTCATTTATCATCTTGTCTTACATCTCATTTTATTTTCACTTATATAGCAATTTCCATTTCATTCATGATAAATAAGCCATATTTTACTTTATGTTTCACGTTCTGCAGCCGATTCTGTTCTGCAGCTAGTATGATTCTGCAGCTACAATTTGTTTATTAGTTCAGGCACAAGTGTACAGTTCATAATAAAACCATGTATGCAGGGGATTAAAGAAAAATCAAATTTTTGAAGATCAATCATGCTCAAGGTATCTATGGATCAACATCAAAAAAAAAAATTAGCAAGCGAAAGGTAAAGGTTCCAAAGGTAAATGCAAAAATTTATTTCAAAAATCAATTTGAAAACATAAGTTTGTATAGTATGTATAATCACATTTCTCCTTAATTAGCCATCCTTTGATTTGACCACCACGATCTCTCTACCCTAACTTCCATCTTTAATGACAAATAGTCTCAATGATTCTTTGATAACAAATGTCCACTTCAAACTCCATAACATGTACTCAAACAGTCCTCCACAACTACACCTATTAACAGTCAAGACAACGATGTGACCTACCTATCTATGACTCTCTAAACCCTTACTTTCTATTTGTTAAGAGTTTAAGTTTTCCTCTTATATTCATGCAGTCATTCCATATACACAGTCTTTCCATTTTCCATATACATAGTCATTCCATTTCTTAAATACCACTCATTTCATAGACAGTGAGAGTAATTTTGAAGGTTAACCAAAAATAGAGGATATGGGGCTTATTGTTAGAACAAAGCACGTAGGGGTATCCATAGCTTAAAGGGATGCTATAGAAGGATGTTAAATTTTATTGAAAAATTTGACGGCTACCACAAGGAAATTACCAATTCTTTTGCGAGATCATTTGATGGCATAGAAGTGGAGATAAGAGATATCAAATTTCTAGTCATAGAATCCTTCATAGCAGAAGCAACAGAGCTGCCAAGACAAGGAGAAAGATGGTTTAAAAACAAGGAATTTCATGATGAATCTTGGAAAGTGATCCTTAGAAACCCAAGTATGGATGTTACAATATTTAGAAAGGGGATTCCTATTTCAGCACTCAAGAAAAAATGGGGTAATATGTTGTTAATATTGCAAAAATTCGTTACATGCGAAGGAAGATTTGGGTCTATGTATGTTTACCATATATGCTTATTAATGAATTTTTTAGAAAATGGAACCATCAATATTCCCTTCTTCCTTATAAATAGTTTGAGAAGGATGGCAAAAAATGTCCAAAAGAAAATTGAATCCATAGAAGCAACTATGTATCATCATGGATTACTGAAAATACTAGTTGAATTTCATTTGAGAAGTGTAGGGGATACATGGGAAGATTTCTTGGGAAGAATTTTTTTCCAGGATGCTACAGATTCACCTAAGGGAAGTCATGCTAAGAAAAGTAGGAGGAGAAACATGAGTATTAATATTCAAAACTCCTCACAAAAGAATGATGCAGAGCCAACTTCTAAACTAGAGGTTAGGAAGTCGACTAAATAGAAAGGAAAAATGAAAGAGAGGGCTGAAGAAATCATTGAAGACATTCCTGAACCTTCATCACCACAAGAAGATGAATAGCGATTCTCCAAGAGACTGACCAAGATTAAGGAGAAAATCAAGAAAAATAATGAGATAGGAAAGAGGAAGAAGGACACAGGAGAAGAAACCATAAGCTTCCAAAACCTGAGAAGGAGCTCTAGACTCCGAGGTAAGGTGAAGAGGGTAACATAAAAAGAAACCTAGTTCATAAACTTAGAGGCAGAAACCCCAGTTCAATCTCCTAACAGTATTCCATCTGAACACAATCCACAAAACTCTCTTCCATATAATTTTGAAGACAGCCCAAGTAGAGCTTCTCGTGGCATAGATCCAACACATCAGCAAATCTATGACTACATAGAGTCATTAGAGAAAAAGAATACCTTGATAGATCTAGGATCCTCAACCAATCCAGACCAGCCTACCACCCCACAAGAATCTCTAACTAGATCTCTCAAACAATAAATCTTTGAGTTAGATATTCTAAACAGGCACATTCAAAAAGAAAATGAAAACTTAAAAGAACAACACAAGCTAGATAGAGCCATTCATGACAACATAATGCTACACTTGGGATTATGGTACAAGAAAAATAGGAAGCTGAAGAGGAAAAATAGGAAGCTGAGAAGAACACTTATTAACCTCAAATACAAACTTCTTATGAAGAAGCCCAGGATGGTAATCAGTGCAAAGAGGAGTAAGAAAAGGAAGTTGGATGTACTAGTAGAAGTGTCAGAACAGATGCAATAGGAGAAAGAAGTTCACATTTTTGAAAATTGAATGGGGACATGCAATTATTTTGCAATGGGGGTATGTTGAGCCTCAAAATTACTCTTTCCTTAGCAACTCTTCTCATTCCTTTTCTCTTTTTCTTTCTGAAGAAAATGCATTCTTATCATCAATGACTGGTATATATTATCTTGAGGAGGACATTTAGTGATTTACATGTTATGATTTTATGTTTTTTTGTTTAAATAAATTTTTGTATATTAGCTACAGAACATAGCCTATTCTATAGCTAATTGGCTGTTCCATAGCTACCTTCATGCTTTAACGGGTTCTAGGTGGCAGAAGGAGAAACTAGCTACATGGGCAGCTTGGAAATCATTGTGACATGGACCTTGTCCTATTCACCTAGCCCAGATCAACAAAGAAGATGGAAAACTAATATGGTCAATGAATAAGTCAAAATCAGAGAGTGAAGGTAACATGACTCTATTTCACAATTAATTACACATTTCAAAGTGATGGGAAGCGTTATCTGGAATAGCTACCTGTACCTACGGACTCCAATAGCCACCTGTACAGCCGAATCCAATAGCCACCATGTCTTGGATTTATGTCTCCAGTAGCCGAGGAAGAAATTCCACACATTTTCCTTCTGTGTGTTTAGCTATAGCATATTTTTCTCTAGAAATAGTTGTATGGTTTTTCTTATAAATACCTATGTAAAGGATTGAAGAAGTAAGTAGAAATGGTGATAGTTTTATTTTGAAAACAAAAGTTTTAAACTTTGTAATTCTTGGGAATTTTGTGTCCCTGTTTTTAATGTGAAGATTACAAGTTTTATGGAAATTTGAAGGAGTTTTCTTGGATTTGATTAAGAAAGCATAGCCTAATCAATTGCAGAGGGCCCCTGCACTAAAGAAGGTTTCATTTCATTTTGTTTTTCCTTTCCTAGTTAAACTGTAAATTCATCATTTCCTTTCACAATGTTCATAATCATTTTCATACTAACAATGTTCATAATGCAATTTTCATCATTTTCATACTAATACCATTCATAATGTAGAGTAGCTTCTTTTAGATTGATCTCTTTGTAGTTTCTATCGGTAGTTAGAAGTTGAAATTTAGTAGTGTAATTTAGTTTACTTCATTCACTGTTTTACTAGTCTTTAAATTCTTAATTAGACTGACCAGTGCCATTTACTGTTCTTACCATTTTATTTCTAGTTTATTGACTCATGGTGTTAATGAATGCTTCTAAAGGACCCTTCAAGTTGATAATTCATCCTAAACTAAGTGGTTGAACATTTCATTCATGCAATGATTCTTTGTTGCATCCTTGTATTTATTTTCTCTTAGAACAATGAGGTACAAAATTCCTCAAATTTCATCACAAGGAGATTTTCTCACAAAATTGAGAAGCAGAATAACTAAGTATTTCATTTAGTTTTGTTTTTGTAATTAATTAGATATCAGTTGCAAATTTCACTTTCAATTTTTAGTTCTTGATTTGGAAATAATGGTAAAACAGGAATAGATACTCTATTTTCATTTCTTTCTTAAGCTTTGCTTCCAATTCTTTCTTTAGCTCTTTTCTTTTTCACTTTTAGATTTTGAGCAGTCTTTACAAAAGTTAGACTCAATATTTTGATAATTACATTGTAAATCATTAGGGATTAAAGGACCAAAAACCCCCAAAAAACATAAAACACAAAAGCAATGAAGTGAGAAGGGTCATCTAGCACAAACAGCGCACTACACTTCATTAGTTTATGATACCAGGATTGATAACTTATGTAGAGCAATTTAGGACAATGAATTAACCAAAACAGGTATCATGGTGTGTTGGTTGATACTTGCCTCACCAAAAAATTATTGTCTCATCTCAAGGAGATAAGGAAGTAATTAAAGTGAAACTTCAGCTAATTGGAGACATGCTCTCATTCCTAGACAGAACAAGCATTCAAAAGCTAAATAAAGAGACACACGAAGAGAAGCAAAATATCCTTTCTCAAGAATTGAAGCAACAAATGGTCATTAGATATGTCACAGAGGGAGAAGTTTCTCCTTCTGGGTAGCCTCCCTAATCCATCATAGAATTTGATTCTATGCCTAAGTTATCCGTATTGATTGTTTCCCAAGTTCTCGTTCTTGATACAATTGTTTACGTGAATGGAAAAAAAAGGTTTCTTGGTCCCCTTGTTCCACTCGACCACCTAGGCTTGTATAGACTTTCATTTTCCACAAATTTTATTAGATGAGATTTGCTCCGAATTAATAGAATTTGGAGGGAGGTCTTTCAAGTACCAATCTTACCTAGTCCATTCATTTATCCATTAACAGTATTCTCACCTTGAAAATATAAAGCCAAATTTGGTGGATGAACACAATGCTTTGTTTTTTTGTTCATGAGTGATTAACCATGGTTAGAAAACAAGAAAACATTTAGGGTTTCTCCAAATATGTGTCCTCTTGTATGTCAGTTGTGTACTCACTATTGCATGGTCAATGTTTTCCCATAGTTCCTCAAATCCTAATGGAAAAGTTAAAATTTAGTCCTCATACCAGAGTAGGCGATTGGTATATGTTCCAAGAGTACACAATGATTAGTTTATGGATTTGAACAAAAGGCTTACCAGCTACCAATATTTTTTACTTCTTGCATATTTGCATTGAAATACATCAAGAAAACATTTTGTAGTGATAATGTGAATTTCACTTCCAAGAAAGAAGTTGTAACCTTCCACCACCCTCATGAGGTAGGATCATTTGTGATCAACTCAAGGAATGCTTTAGATATTTTGGAGACTATCTTACAAATTTTTCGATTTTTGACAAGTAGGGGTATGGAAGTACAACCCTCAAAATATCATCTATGAGATGAAAAAAATACAACGAAGGGGGAAATCTTAAGAATGAACCAAATCCCATAGTAGAGGATTATGCTAATAATTCTAGTGAGGAAGAAGTCAAAGCCATTTTGCACCCAATTGATTTGATCACTTTCCACCTCTTACCGAATAAAAATGTCACTTTAGAACCCATGGATGTTGTCTAAGGGGAGGAGCCTAGCTCCAAGAAAGACATGGTAGAAGAAGTGGGAGGAGATGATGATGATGAGGATGATGATGATGAGACAAAATCATAAGAAATTGTGTTGTATATTAATTAGATTCCAACCTTGTCAAATAAATACTCTACCATGGAACACATACCTTCTTTCATGTTAGCATCCAAAGAAATGGAGTCATGTGAGGTTTTGAAGCTTGGATAGGTGTCAGTTGTGGAACAATTTTAGGAATTGGCTAAGAAAGAATCCAAAGAAAGTAAAAGGGACATAAGGATAGCCAAAAATTTGTCACTCCCCCTTATGCAGTTTAAGAGAAGATTAGACTATGTAAAGGGGATTTTTAGGTTGGCAATGTTATAATCCAAGGTAGAGACAACCAAATCCATGTCATATTATAAAGTTCAGAAATTGTCCTTTCTAACATATCATATTTCATATACATATATCATGGAGACGAATATGCAGATGACACATATGGCGCATAGACAAATGCCTAGAACTAATTCTATAACTAGGAAATTGTAAGATTTGTACACCAAGTCTAGCAACCAGTTAAAATATAAAAGGATGGTGTGTAGAGGAAGGAAGTTGAAGATAAAAGCCTTGCATGATATAATCACTCACCTGGATACATATCCCTGTGACTCTAAGAAATAAAAAATTTTGTTGGAGGAGAAGAATAGGAAGATAGCCTCAATGAAAAAGTAACTCAAGATCCCAGGTTCTCATCTCATGCAAATAGATGAGTTGGAAGAGGTAGAGAAGGAAAACCAAGAGCTCAAGAATAAAATCCATCATGCACTAATGAAGAATAAAGAACACAAAGACCAAGTTGTGCTACCAGAGGCACATGTCCAAGGTATGAAAGAGAATATGGGCGGGACTTCTAAGTATCACCATACCCCTAAAGTTCTAGTCGAGTTTGTATAATAACTCATGGTATTATAGGATGCCAAGAAGGTGCAAGTTCTACTATCAAGTTGAGAGCAAGGACTAGAGAGAAAGGAAGAAGAGCTAGAAAGTACCAAGATGGAGTTGTACTAGATGCAAGAGCATGGTGAGTAGATTGAAGCAAAGTTTGATATTTTGAAGAGGGAATTCCCCAATAAATCCCCTTTCAAGGCTTCCTTAAGAAACGTATGGGAGAGGATAATGAAAACAATGGACACGAAATGAGATCTGATGGAGTTTATCTAAGAAAAGACAGACATTGTTAGAAGGGCCCATAGAGAGATGAATTGCATTAGGAACACTATTGGTGACTTCCCCACTAAGGCCAAAGTAATAATAGATTTCCTAAATCATATGCCTAAAGAGGATGTCATAAAGGAGAATATTGAGAGAGCCATATTGGTAGCAAGGGAAAATAAAATGAAAGCAAAGCAAAAGTTGGTAATCCCAGTGGAGAATAAATCAAAGGCAGTGGAAAAATAAGTAAAAGGCTTGAAAGATAAATATGATATTATATATAAGAGGAAATTTATACCTTTCCTTAATGGTAATGGGAACCTATATTCCAAGGAATCCCTCATGAAGAGCCTGATTGAAATTGAATAATATTGAAAAGGCTTTGAGGAGGAGGACCATACCTTACATGGAAAAGAGATAATAAACTTGTATGAAGATCAATTTGAAATCTAGTTCATGTTGAAAAAAAAAATCAAAGAGAAAGAAAATGTTGATTATGATGTGGTCATAACTTTGGAGGGGTCTATTCTAGAAGCACAATCATGTGGAATTCAATTTGGCAAGGAGTTGAAAGGCTTAATGGACTTGTATAAATTAGCCGCTCAAAGGGGACCTGCACAGTCATATGTTTGAAACAAAATTCCACAGGTGTCTCTAGTAGAAGCAAGCTCAAGTTCCATGCCTCCACAACAACATCAGGGATGACTTTAGCCATTAGCTTCAACAAAATCAAGGGCAAACACACCAAAAACCTAGCCAAGGTGATTCACAACTTTCAACTAGCACATCAGAAAGAGATAGAAAATCACCCAATGCATAAGAAAGAGAGAGAAATACGAATCCACCACAACCAAATCAAATGAGACCCACCCTGTAGCCGGCTGATTTATAGAAAATTCTAGATGAACTTAGTGACAACAATTATCATTTTTGTAAAATATTCCTAGTAGTTACTGAATACAACTAGTGGTTTTAGTTTAGATTCTTTGGTATTGAGAGTATTTATATAGGCCTTACTTTGATGTAATTGGAGGAGAAAATTTATAGTGTGGGGAAAATTTTGTCAATTTCTTTCTAGAATTTTTTTTGTCTTTTTGAAGCTGTTGTAAAGAGGAATTCTAAAGTATGTCTTGGGATCTCAACACTTCTTCTCCATGTAATTCATAAAATACACCTTGTAATTTGCGTTTTGAAAAATATTAATACAATTATAGATATTTTTTATGGCATATCATGTTCTAAATCTAATGTTTGTATGAAATTGAAATGTGATTGTTGCTTAAAGAAGATTTTGAATCAATATGATAGTTTTATTTCATTTTTGTATAATTTATCAATATTATGAAGAGCATCTTTGTTAGTTCGGTAAACTTTTACATGGGTCAAAATCAAAATTTATAAGATCAAATTGATATGTTTCTTATAGCTAGATTCATAACTTCTCAGTTGTCTAGCTGATATCACTAGGCTGAAATCAATTCTTAGTTTCTCATTTTAGTTTGTTCGAATATTTTCTTCATATTTCTTTTCTAACTAAACCCTCATTTTATTTATGTAAAACCCATAGCACATGGATTCTCTAACATGAAAATATATGGAAATTATAGCCAATAAAACCCTTATGAATTGTTGGCAATTTACCAACTAAATTCTCAGAAGAAACAAAAATTTTAGACACAAATTGAAAATCGTAGTAGGATGACAAAAATATGCTCTTTTCATTTTTATTTTCTTGTCCAAAAATTATGAATGAAGTAAAGTGCATGGAAACTATTGGTTGAAAATACACATAAAAACACTAGAAGAATTAAAAGTAAAATTCACATAGTCATTCCATCAAAAGAAAAACTATTCTAAATAGAAACAAGATAAGATTTAATTGGATGAGAACTATTCTCCACATTTTATCTACTTGTTGAAACTTTACACCAAGAACTGAAACACATGAATATTTTTACATGAAAAGGAAGAAATATACTCAACAAGGTCGAATAAACCTAAGTGTTTTTTCACAAACATTTTCAGCAAAAAACAAAACAAGTAACAACCAATTAAATTCAAATTTAGATGTTCCTGGGCTATGCACTATAGCATAAGAAAGTGTGACTCTTTGGCCCAACATCTCATGGTGTTGTTGTCAGGGACTATTTGAATTATTTCCTTAGGATAAATAGTAATATTATCAGATATTATAGGTGGATAAACTCTAAACTTATCAGTTGTGCATTCCACCCGGTGACTCCACTATGCATATCATTCATTGTTTGTCATTTACATTATTGTTGCATACTCACCACTATACCACAATGATGATATATTAAAAAATAGTTAGCCCATTGTACATATTCATTTCAATTCCTTTTATCTCTTCAACACGTAATTCACAATTTTTAGATTTTTATTCTAGTTTCTATGAGGAGACACACTCGGAGTAACCAGAACAAAAATATCACACTTCCAATTTTTTAGCCCGAGTGTTATATCTACACATACAATTAGTGAAAAAAATCTTTACAGACAGGATCATCAGAGAATCTCACAACAGGTTATATCTCCCAACCCTATCCCACCATAATTTCTCAACTCAGCCATTCAAATATCATCCTAGATGACATACTCTCCTCGCAACCAATACATGAACATCCCAAGTTACTAGTTCCATACCATACCTAACTACAGAATAAATATGGAAAAATAGAACCCAAATATCATCTATCGCTAGAGATATCATTCTACAACACATCATGGTTTGGCAAGGGAAACCTCACAATAAACAAAACCCACCTAACTAGCCTTTAGCCTAGGTAGTAGTAGGTATGTGCCCTTGTCTTTCCCTTGGATATCACATGACATGCTTGAGAATTATCCAAAACATTTTCCTAAATTTATTTTTGAAAAGAAAAGAACCATCGAAGAACATATCAACACTTTACGAACAAATTCATGGTAGAGGACGAAAATATACTCATGAGGTTATTCAGACGAACCCCAGCAGAAGATGTATACAAATGGTTTCATACTCATGCCATAAACTCTCTCTACTTTTGGTATGACCTAGATAGAACATTTCACACTCAATGGGGTGAGAAAAAGGATTTTCAATATTACCTCACTGAATTTTCAGTAGCCAAAAATAAACCCTTTCCCAACATGTAAGAGTTCACTAATATATCAACAATAGTTATAACAAAACCCCAAACGAGATAAAACCTACACCCACTGCTTCCATGGTCAATTGTGTCACTACATTTGAACTTGATTTCTTTTCCATGATGAGAGAGAAGATATAGAACCTTGGTAGACATGCAATTTGATGTGGTTGAAATACAAGGGAACCTAATTGTTGTATGAAAACTATGAAGGATTGATATGGATATGAGATTTATGGTGTTGAGAAAGAGAAGGGAGGAAACATAGATAAATGAAAGAAGAAGGTAAAATATGAACCTGAACATTCTATATACAATAAAGGTGCAACAAAATAAGAGATTGAAGAAATGACTAGGTTAATAAATAATTTTCCAATAAGATTTCTAAGCTTAAATGAGAAGTATCAAACAAAAATCAAACGCAACCACCCCGAAACCACACTTTTATTCATAGGCAATTTAACCCTCAACACATGAATAGAGAAAGTATTTATGAAGATCATCCAATAGAACCACCTAATAGAATGGATTTTAACCTCCAAACATATCATTTCTTTTTATGAATTTATCCAAGATGAAGACATAAATTGGGTAGGATATTAAAGCCCCATGTTATACATCATAGAAAATGACTACAAAAACTTCCTAACATTGTGAGAGACTTACAATTTGCACAACAATTATGATATTCTTGCCTCTCAATATCAATGAATCACAGACACAGTAATGGAAGAACTTAGAAGAAACTATGACTTATGTCCCAAAATAGGAAGGCCATCTAGAGAGAGACACTAGAATAAAACTTCCAAGCCTTTTCTTGATTTAAAACCAACCCTTGATGCTAATCAACTAACTCCTAAAAATATGAGGAAAGTAAAAACCGCCTCATAGTGAAAATGGAAAAGAAACCAAGATTTTCATCTAGACTAGTGTTAGGGGATCAATAAATTGCAGGACTCCATGCCATCTCAATTGCTAAGTCAACCAATTAAAGAAGTTGAAAGAAGCACAACTCCACCATTTAACCTAAACAAGAACTAAGTAATATAAAGGTCATGATACATCTATTAGAATTAGTCAAAAAACCAATTTATCAACCACACATATAGAAGCTCATAAATCCCACTGAACTATTTTATCATAATGACACTTTAAATATTCGGGAAGATGATCCCAATGTAGATTGTGGGCCACATGTAGAAGAACAAGATGGTGAAAATCCTACATTTTACATCACCATTAATGTCTATATTATGCTTCTTCACAACTACATGTTAGATTCAAGAGCTTCCCATAATCTCATGCCTAATTTTGTCATGGTGGAGTTAGAAATGGATATTACCAAACCATATCATGATCTTTATTCATTTTAATCTAGAAGAGTAAAATTCCTTGGTCTCATTAAATATTTAGTTTTATGTTTTACTGAAATACCCAACAAGAGATTATTTATGGACATAGTGCTAGTTGATATTCTGGCCACCTATGGCATGTTATTTTCTAGGACTTGGGCTGGAGAATTGGGTGTAAACCTATAGATGGATTTATCATATTCAGCCATACCTATATTTCTATGTCAAGAGAGGATATTACACATGCATCCTAAACTTCTATATGTTGTGAGCGACGCTAAGATATCCAAGAATCTATTGGTATATATCATAGAAGATTCCATGGTCTTTCATTGCCTGTCAATGCATCATGAAACAATCACGGAAGAAAACCCACCACCTTATGGGATTAAGCAACAATACGAATCACATACAGTCTAGAAGTTGTAATTCAATGGATCATGCTCCAAAGAAGGAACACGGGCTTGAGTGCTTTTAGTACTTCATATGCGCGAAAAAATTCCCTAATCATTTAAATTGGAGTTCGATGCCACAAACAATGTCGCTAAATATGAGGCATTCATTCTAAGGTTAGAAAAAGCGAGGAAGATGGGACTAAAAAACATCATGGGTTTTGGTGATTCGAAGCTAGCATTATTCCAAATAAATAACATATACACTACCAAACACCCCAAAATGAGATTGTAAATGCATTATGGGATATTATTAAAAATTAATTTGACGCATTTAACATTATTGTTGTGCACATGGAAGAAAATCGGCATGTAGATGCATTATCAACAACAACTAGCATATTTAAGCCACCTCCTAAGACAAACTTGAAATATGAAGTAGAAATGAGATATAGGCATTCAATCCTAGATAACATCAAACAATAGAATGTGTTTGAAGACAAAGATAAATTAAAGATGTTCCTAGAGTTGGTGGATGAATTTTCATCCATTAACATAGATTATGAAGATAAAGCTCTTGAAATAGATTAGGAGGAGGTATAATTATAGGAAGATGGTCCTAAATTATCAACCAACTCGAAGGACACAAAGTGAGAAAATTGAAGAATGAATATATCCCAAAGGGATTGGTCCCCCTAGAACAAATATTCAATCACACTGACGTTTCTACTAGACCCTTTTCCAACTAATGGCCAAGAAAATGGACAAAAAAAACTTAGGAACCGAAGAGAACCCACAAAAGGTAAATCTCACCAAGTCTTTAGAACCCACCTAGAAATCAAGTTACATTGAGTTATTTAAAAAATTCATGGAGTTATGAAGATTTAAAAACTTACGATGCATTCATAATACAACATAGAATACCATTCAAGGAAAATTCTAAGCCTTTTTGTGAAGAAGCTCATAATTTTTAACCCTATTATGTTGCCAAAAATAAAAGAGAAAATCAAGAATCTGTTGGGCGGGAAAATTATTATGCCACTAAGACACTTTGAGTAGGTAGCAAATTTATTACCAGTTAAAAAGAAGAATGGATACACTAGTTTATGCTTAGATTTCAAGAATTTGAATAGATGTTCACTAAAGGACAATTACTCATTTCTCAAGATGGATCACTTGTTGCAGAAGGTGATAGGAGCCCAGAGCATATCAATGATTGATGGTTTTTTTAGGCTACAATAAAATAGATATGCATCTATGAAATAAAGAAAATATTGCATTCACGACACCATGGGCTAAATTCATGTATGAAAAAATGCAATTTGGTTTGATGAATGCTGGAGTGACATTTCAAAGGGCTATGGACATTGCTTTTGTGGGAGAAAGAGATAGGTTCATAGTTATCTCTTTAGATGACATGACAATATTCTCCAAGTCAAATGAAGAACACATAGAACATTTGAGACAAACATTCCTAAAGTGTAGGAAGTTTTTCCTTTCTCTAAATCCCATGAAATCGTTCTTCACTTTGTAGGAAGGAAAATTGTTGGTACATATAGTCTCCAAGGATGGTGCTAAGATTGATCTAGAGAGTGTAGAGGGTATTTGAAAGATAATTTTTCCCTGAAATAAAAAGGAAGTTCAGTCATTTTTGGTGAAAATAATTTTTTTACATAGATTCATCACAAATTACGTAGAAATCCTCAAATGAACAATGGGTATGCTCAAGAATAATAGTGATGTAAGGTAGACACCCGAGGCCCACATAGCTCTTATGTAGAATAAGAAGCCCATTATGAAATCCTAAGTCTTTCCAAGTCCATATTTCTAAAAGGAAATCCATATTTTTTTATTTTTCTTCTAACCACACAATAGTCACAATGTATTACAAAAGAGTGAAGATGGGTATGAGCATGCCATATAAATTTTTTAGTCGTGCATTGAAACTTCTACTGGATCAAGTAATGGTGTAGTGCCTTGGCACGCTATCTACAAAATAATAGGAAAAGACTCAAATAAAAATTTGCATTCATTGTAGGAGTTTGTACAAACTGTCCAACAACTATTCTGCAATTTTTGTAAGTCTGTAGGCCATGACGAGCGCAATTGCCAAAGTTATGAGATAATGATGGACAAAACTCTGACATATAGAGTACAAACTGAGACACGCACTTAGCAGGATCAAGGTGCACCTACAACACATGGAGGATTCCAAGGACAAGGAAGAGGATGAGGGGGAGGAGCTGGAAGAGGTCGCAGACATATTATTTCTTACCATTGTGGGGAATCAGGCCAATTTTTGCGAGATTTTCAAAACCCGACACAACCCTCTTTTCAGTATTATTGAAAATTTGACAATGTAATAGAAGATTTTCCTATACACATCGCAAATATGCAAGAGAAGAAGAACTAACATCCCACCCAGAATATCCAGATGATGAGGTTAGAACCATGCGAGGATGGCCCAAGCATTAAAATAGTTACACGAAGTGGTGTAGCTACTGGGGAAGATAAACTGACTTGGAAACAATGAGAAGAGAATACATGGGTGCGTAATGTTGCTAACAAAGATAATGAACCTGATTTGCATAAGGCAAAATAAATGTTTATGGAGGTGAAGAGGAGCTTTGTGGATTCAGGAGCTTCGACATCAAAGAACTAGAATTCACAAACAAAGGAGCTTGAAGAGGCCTTTGTTGCATAGGAGATAGATACCTCAATATTGAAATCTCTCTTACAAAACTACATGAAGCTCTTAAGGGACCAGAAAGTAGTGGAGGGACTACAAGAATTAATATACAGCTATGCTAGCAAAGGCAAGTCGCTACCTGAGCAATGCACAATACATAAAGTAGACAAAAGTAAAGAAAGGAATAGTCAAGAGATGACATTGACTACACAAATCAAGGAATTTGGAATGGACCAGGTGATCCTAGATTTGGGATCTGATGTGAAGGGTTTTCCTAATAATACCTAGGAAAGAATGGGAAAGCCACCATTATAGTGGTCCCCAATTTAGCTGCGAATGGAGAACCAACAGAAGATTATTCCTATGGGACGCCTACATGGAGTAACTGTAGACATAGAAGGGGTGCACACTATAGCTCATTTTAAGGTAATCCAAATAGTGGATGATAGTAATACCCACCCGATTCTTCTTGGAATCGATTGGGCATTTGATATGGATGTGGTGATCAACTTGAAGAAGTGGAACATGACATTTGAGAAGAAGGAACCGAGAGTCAGTTTTCCACTGGATCCATACGAAGGTGTGTAGTATACTTAACTAGTCTGAGATTACAATGAGGAGGATGATATCAAACAGTTCTATAAGCTTATTGCACAGAACAAGGATTGGATCAATCCTACAGTGGATGGAAGAATTACTTGGGAAAAGGATAGCTCCTGCAAATCAGATTCAGATGAGAAGCTCGAGCATTGGCATAATAGATTGCAAGTAGTATCAATACTATGATGCAACAAACTTACTAAATCACTCCAATGTATATCCACTGAGGTATGCAATTTGCCATACTATGATGGGTTAGAAGATGTAAGTTTGTTTCTTGATAATTTTGAAAGGGATGTCCTAGAGGAGAATCAATTATAGGCATTGGACATTATGGTGAGAGCTACGCCTGCTAGATGGTGGGGTACGCATAATAACAACTTTGTAGACTGGAAGGAGTATCAAAGGATGATGAAGTTGTGATTTTGCTATGAAAATACTTGCATTACTGAAAAATATACAGGGAAGGATGATCCGTGTGAGGATCTAGCTCATTGGATGAAATCATGGGGAGAGAATCCACAACGTAAATGGGTGCATATGTTCTGCCACACCTTGGATAACATTCTAATGAATTTTTACTTCGAAACAAAGCTACGACGTGGAACCGTAGAGTGGGACGTTCTTAAGGAAAGCTTTCTACTAAGATTCAATTTTTAGAATGGATTCGAATGTATTGATAAAGAATTACAGGAAATCAAGGCTCTTATATTCATAACGCTTGTAGATCCCATCATGTGGGTACAACCCAACTGGAGTACATAGTTGTGCCATGCTCTGGAGTTCTACATTGTTACCATAGAAGATGGCAAGGAAGATCTCAAGAATATCAGTATCCCTGAGTCAGAGGTTCAACACGAAGTCACTGGGCCTAAGATAAAAGGTCCCGACGTTTCAAAACTGTTGAAGACCAAGAAAGTGAACATTGGGTCAGAAGCACAACCAAAGTTTGCAAATATAGGTGATTACTGGGATGAGGACATGGTTGACAAGGTTACAGAGTTGTTACATGAATATCAGGACTTATTTCCAACAAAGTTCTTTGATCTAAAGGTGATAGTAGGTGATCTAGGTGTTATGAAGATCAATCTGAAGGCAGATGCAAAGCGGGTAAAGCAGTTCCCCTACCGATTGAATCATAAACACAAAGAAAACGTGCGCGAAAAATTGGATAATATTCTCGTAGTAATGATTATTGAGCATGTAAAAGAGTCATATTGGGTTAGTCCTATGGTAGTTCAAGAGAAGAAAACAAAGGTTGAAATTAGGATCTACATAGATCTAAGAAAGTTGAAAGATGCTTGTGTACATGATCCATTCCCTACATTGTTCATAGATGACTTATTGGACAATGTTCGTGGTTAAGAATAATACTCCTTTATAGATGGATTCTGAGGATATCACCAGATCGATATCATGCTAGAAGATTGAAGTTAGACTGCCTTCACCACAGAATGGGGCTCTTTTCAATATATTGTTATTCCCTTTGGACTTAATAATTCCTCAGCAATCCTTTCTAGGGTGGTAGTCACTGCCTTTAAGGAGTTTATTCATAAGCTTTTGGAGGTCTACTTTGATGATTGGATGGTATTCAAGTTAGTTAGAAAGCATGTTTCAAGTCTTTCCCTGATGTTGGATACTTGTAGGAAGTATCATATCTCCATATATCTGAAGAAATGTATATTTTGTGTACGATATGTGATACTTTTGGGCCATGTTGATTGTAAGCAAGGGTTGATGGTGGACCCTACTAAAATTGCAGTGATTATCAATTTGGAGCCCCCAAGGAATGTCAAACAATTATGCACAACATCGTGCCATACAGGATACTATCAGAAGTTCATTAAGGCTAACATACAAATCACTATTCCCATGGAGAAATATTGAAGAAAGATGTGACATTTTGCTGGGATGATGATTGCCAAAAAAGCTTAGATGTTTTGAAGGAAAATATGGTTACAAAACCTATTCTAGTGTTCCCCGATTAGAAGAAATAATTTCATGTGCATGTGGATAAGTCATGCATAGCATTAGTAGCAGTCTTAAGCCAACTAGGAATAGGAGATATTGACCATTCGATTGCATTTGTGAGTAGAAAATTGTCTAAGGCAGACAAGAATTATTCAACCACGAAGCATGAAGGGTTGACGATGGTATATGTACTCCAGAAGTTTAGGCATTATCTGTTGGGTGTGCACTTCAAAATGTATACAGACCATTTAGCTTTAAAGTACCAGGTCAACAAGATTGTGTTTGTGGGGAGGGGGGATTTGTAGGTGGTTACTACTATTTCAGGAGTATGACTTTGAGGTAATTGTGAAGCCAGGAAGATTAAATGCTGGACCTGATCACCTTTCACAAATTGAGAATGGCAAAGAACCTACAAGCCTTGATGAAGGATTTTCTAATGCACGACTCTTTGTTGTGCATGTTACGATGAAAATCTTGTAGATATAGTCCAATTTCTGTCTACATGTATAACTCTTGAAGGATATACGATGCATCAGAAGAAGGAATTGGTGGTCAGGGATGCAGATTTATTCATAATTTCAAGGCACTTGTACAATATGGGGTCAAATGAAGTTCTTTGTATCTATATTCCAATTTATAAAAGGAAAAGTATCCTCATCCAATCACATGGAGGTGTTGTTGGAGGCCATTATGTTGGGAAAGCAGTTGTGTGGAAGATCCTACGAGATGGGTTGTCATAGTGCACTATGAAAAAAGATTCAAAGGAATATATAGGGTATGCAATATTTGTCAAAGGACATCACGAAGGGATGAACTGAATCTGAACCTGCAAGTCATGTTACAGGAATTTGACAAATGGGCAATAGATTTTGTGGGACATAATTAGCCACTAGGAAAGAAGACAGGAGTGTGCGAAATCATCACGACAACAAAATACTTGACTAGGTGGGTTGAGGTGTAGCTCATGAAGGATTGCGCTGCAGCTACAACTACGAAGTTTATATTTGAATATATTTTGTCTAGGTTTGGTTGTCCTAAGATGTTGATGAGAGAAAGGGGTCCACATTTCCTAAATGAAATGATTGTTATTTTGTTGGAATAATTCCACATGTATCATTAGAAAAGCATGCCATACCATCCTCGAGAAAATGGAACAGTTGAAGCTTTCAATAATATCTTGGAGAATGCTTTGACAAAGATCTCTAATGTGAATAGGAACGATTAGTATGTGCACATACCAGTTGTTCTTTGGGCATATAGAACTACATGTAAGAAGTTGACTGGAGAGACACCATTTTGACTGGTTGATGGCAAAGAAGCAGTGATGCCAATTGAATACACAGTGCCCAGTTTGAGGATTGTTCCAGTGACAGAGATGGAATATCAGGATATAACGGAAGAATGCCTTGTGAAAATACTTGAGTTAGAATAAGATCGATTCTTGGCAGTTTTCAGCAACAGGTTCAGAAGGCTAGAGAAAAGGTGTGGCATGATCGCCACATTAAGAAATGAATCTTTAAAAATGGAGATTTTGTACTACTATTTGATAGCAAGTCTACTAAGTTCCCAGGAAAGTTTTAGATGCATTGGCTAGGAGCATACATCATCAAGGAAATCACGGATGGGGGTGCAGTTCAGCTTGTGAAGCTAAACGGGGAGCTATTTCTTGGAAGAATCAATCGCAGCCCATTGAAATTGTACAAGGGTGTTACCACCACTGCGAAATGACTACATGGATGTAGGATAGTCTCAATACTTCATCCAGTTGCAAGGAAGTGTTGGAATATGTAGCATAAAAACTTGCGCTAAAACATGAAGACTGATAGCTTGGAAACTTGAATATAAAAATACATAAGAGGTATTTTAAAAATAATAATTTATTTATAATTTTATAAGATGATATATGATTTACAATGAGGCCCTGTTTTTATACCTCAACAAGTGACCATTCATGGTTGAATGGGAGTGTCTTTTAGACATGCCTTTCACTTACCTTAATGGACTATTTTATGTAGCTTAATATTTAATTATTTAACTATTTATATTTATTTTATTTATTTAATGTTATGAACTATCTTATACCATTTCTATAACATAGCCTCCTTGGCCTTCTTCGTGAGACTCGTAAAGCTTTTGTCCTCAAAGCTTATATTTGCTGGGGGTTTTCCTCAATTAGTGTAATGTTGTCTCGATATTTATAATCTCACCTTCCTCTCTTTATAGGTCAATCAATATATTTGCTTGGATTTTTTTTTTATAATTTATTTTTTTAATTAATTAAATATAATTTAAAATTTTTATAATTATAAATTTTATTAATAAAAAATTTATGAAAATTTTAATTTCTACCAACGGATTGGTCGCGTTGGTTGTCTACAGATGCTGATTGACTGAGTCACATCTGATGGCATAGTGTCTTTTTATGTGGCGTTGCAGAGACAACCAATATCTGTGTTGTTAATACGCAGAGGGTGTCTGAAATCTTTACTCCGCAACGTAGTACGACCATGCACCAACCTTCGATTTTTCTGCTTGCTGAGACGGTGAATCTGCAACTAATGTAGATGTGGGGGAATAAGGTGGGTGATGTGTGGTTTTGTGGCAGTGGCTGGAAAATATTGGTGGAAGGGACGTGATGTGTAGGCATAGGTGCAGGTATGGGTACAGATGTGTTTGCAGTGAATTTGGTTGTCAGCTGACAGCATTGAATATCGGACTAGGGTTGGGATGATGAACTTGGCACTCTAGTTCATGACGCCATCTTGCATAGGTTAAGAACTCTTTCAGCTAACTGAGCCCAACCTCTTTTAAGAACAACCTCAAAAAGTGCTCTCATGAAGCGCTATGCACTCTGAGTAATGAACACCATGTCAGATGTGAGAGAAATTCCTTCAAGATTAAGTATGAAATGTATTCCTGAAGCAAAACATTGATCTTTACATTGGGCTCTTCCAAAATCTCCTTAATCGGGATTGGTACTCGATCTAACAGCTTCACAAGTTCCATATTTTCTTCTTCTCTTACTGTTACATATTTAAACTCTTCACTTAAAGAAGATAATCGACATAGCTCAATGTCACCCATTGTTGGCTTTAGATTCTCATTGTAAGTAGCCATTGTACCATGGGTAATATAGTAATAACTGGCTATGTCGCATAGATCAGTAACTTGAAAATATCCACTCTTTCGATCATATTTTACTAGATTGGTTTTGTCCAAGATTGTTGCTGCAAAATGAATCAAGTCTCCTCTCCTCTCTTCCGAAGTATTGTCTCTCTCTAAAACGTTAGCAGATAGACCATATAAAATTGGATTATGTAACATATGGATATAAAAGTAGGTGTAGCCTAGCCATGTGCATTCCTCCCTTACATTTTGAACTGTACCCAGTGCAATCTATGCATTTAAATTATATGCTAGCTTTGACACAAATTGGCTCTCAATTGGCAATTGTTGATTCATAAGAGAAAGGTAATACTGCAATTTAGTATGTCCTGTTATTATTATTCCTTCTCCATAGGAATCATAGTATGGCCTTCCCGCCCAACCAAGCATCTGCATAATATCTAACGAACTGAGTTAAACCCATGCACCTTTCTCAAGATTGTAAATTTGAGTTCCTTTTATTAAAAAAATAACAATATGAGCAGGAAGGTTTACCCCCCATGCAAGAGTAGCAGTAGAAACCAAAACTTGAATATGGTCATCAACAAAGAGATCTTCTACCAAAGTTCAATCTACTTTGGCCATCCCTGCATGATCGGTTGCAAAGCCATATGGCAATAGCTCTCTTAGATCATTGTTTTTCACTAATTCGGTCTCTATTTGGAGAATCTCTCAGCTAGCATTGTCTTCCTTCAGAAATCATCCAAGTGTGTCATTTGCAAGAGCTGCATCTCTTATAGCATGAGTTGTCTTTGTTGTTTCTTTTCTAGAACGCATAAGGACCAAAACTTGATGTTTTCCAGCAACCAACATCACCTTTTCGTAACAAGCATCATTCATCAACTGAAACCTCTTGTTTGCCATCAACAAACCTCCTCGATGGAATGAAATGTTCTCAAGATCTAGCGTCTGCCTCTTCAACACGTAATATGAAGGTTTGTCATGTCCCTCAAAGGTGATGGAATAATGAAAACCTGTGGGCATGGGCATCCTACTTGTATGTACCTAAGTTTCGTCCAAATCTAACACCAGTGTTTTCTTGTTTGGATTTCTACCTCCCATCATAGGTAAAATGCACCACCATTCCTTCTTGTCATTGTCATTCAAAAGCACAGACACATTAACGTCATTTTCGTTACTATACTCATGACAATCTCCACCGAAGAAATAACTTTCAGATTTATTAATTCCAATTTTCATATAACTACTTTTACTATCTTGCTCATCACAATCATTGTTGAGATTTTCTTCATGTGGATCTCTCTCATTACGACCAGGTTTATTTTCACCTTTATTAAAAGTAGTGTTTTGTGCCTTATTCTCATCATTTTGATCATAGTTTTCTTCCTTATTATTGATTTCTTTTCGGCATTCATCAATTTCTACAATTGATTTTTCTAATCGCTGAAATGCTTCTTGAATACTAAACAGTTCAATATAATTAGGATGTGAACGTAATGGCACATTGTGCAGTGAACTACGTTCAAAGGCTCGCATGATTATATCGTGTGCCGTGGCTTTGATACCATTGTAGCATAAAATCTTGCACTGAAACACAAAGACTGATAGCTTGGAAACTTGAATGTAAAAATACACAAGAGGTATTTTAAAAATAATAATTTATTAATATATATAATTGTATAAGATGATATATGATTTACAATGAGGTCCTGCTTTTATACCTCAATAGGTGACCTTTCATGAATGGGCATGTCTTTTAGACA
>APFE030250461.1:0-13321 GCA_000404065.3 Pinus taeda | reverse complement strand
TGTTATGATTTTGGGAGACCTGGAACCTATGGAGGGTTTCTTGGGTGTTGAGAGGAGGAAAGTATTGTTATCTGGTTTTGCACATTCTTCTTGAGGACACACTATATCTGGTTGGACATGGGCACAGAGGGCTAGGGAACCCATGGAGGTTTCCTGGGCTAGGAATTGGTTTCCTAGTTGGCTGGAAGGTAAATCCGGTTGGGTCGGTGAGAATGAGTGTTCAGTTGGAGCTATAAGACAAAGATACCATCATACACCATCGGAACAGGTATTTTTCCATGGACTACTCTTGTTAAGTTGATATCAATGGAATGCTCACCTCAATTTATGTTACTTATGATAAAATGATAAGATGTTAAATGTTTAAAGCTTTGTGAGAAGGTCAGCAAGCTCATTTTATTACTTTTAAATCAACAGGAAAATAGGTCTGTTAGTGTATAATAGATTGAGGCTCTAATAATTGGAATCAAGTTCTTACAGTTAGAGAGCTACCAAATCAATCTATTAAGTTAGTTCCTATAGGGAATGATGCTAGTTTTACTAAACTTGATGATTTATTATAGGGATAATGATGTAATGATGGATTGACCAATATGGTGACTGTTTAGCGATAGTTTGGGTTCGACCGAGAGCCATGGTTTATTGTGGAGGTACGTTCGGTGGATCAAATACTCTTTTTCATGGGTTTAGTTTCATGAGTATATCTAAATATTAAGATCCAAAGCCTATTGTTATGGTTTCAGATCTGATTCCAAGGTAAGCAAGAGATATAGGGCAAGAGAAATCATCGTGTCTATTTTTCAATATTGATTGGTCCCAATTCAAATTGATACATGCAATCAATAAGTCCTAGGTTCAATCAATAGGTAGGAGTCCAATAATATAAACATCCTTGATCAATAAAACTACTCTGTTGCTACCAGATAGCTACCATTGCTTGCTAGGCATTAGTGGATCTCAAATTGACACTTATAGAACAGGAAGATGTAGGCTACTGAGACAAACAAAAACCTTCTGACCCTAGAGGAAAAACTAACTACTCTCTATCCAAAAACCATGTACAAACACGTGGAATCACCATTTAGCCAATTAAGAGGAGGAGATATATGTATTTATCTAGACGATATATAATTTCTATTATATATGAGATATAATTAATACTATTATTTAGGGGTTGAACTAATGATCTATTCCTATCTTAGAGCAATAAAATCCTCATATACAACAACACATCCAAGATTTAGGGGTTAACGTTCTATAAGATGAGACATGTATTTCTCTTCATGAATGCCTTCATTGCAAACGAACATATAACTAACTTAGGCTTCCTTAAGTTTGGTAGGAATATGCCCGACTATTTCTGTAAACCCTCCATGTCCTTATAAAGAAACCCTATTGTCAACCCCAATCCTGTTCAAATAGCCTATAACGTGAACGGGACTAATAGATAAGCTTTTATCTTTGGGGCCTTATGTAACATAAGCATGACTCGCCATGCCTTCTACACCTAATGCCTTTTTTTAATTCGTTAGCTAAAAGGAAGGATAGATCTATTTGAATTGTAACCTCACTAACTTGCCCCAAACATATTAAGGGTGAAAAAATAGCAAATAAATATCACTCTATTTTATTCCCTCCTCACTCAGGTAAGGTATAAGAGCGTGCTAAGGCAGGGTTCTCCTATTTATTGGCCCCTTGGACCCTAAAATCTAGTTCTTCGAGGGTATTTATACACCAAAGGTAGAGGGTAATAAGGGGTTATCACTTACGCTAGAAGGGGGAAGTCCTGAAAGGCCATGTCTTCCCTCAAAAGCAGAGCTGGTTGGTCCTAATCCTAATAGGGGTCCTGGTTAACTAGCTCATTGGTATCGAAGGGGTGGGTCCTTAAAGGTTCAGTAGCCTATTGGTAGAGATAGAACTTGACCTCTGCTCAAGTCAGGTCACTTCCCTAAGGCGCCAAATGCACATATATAATCATATCATTTACTTTATTTATGTTGTTTGTTCTTATCTTACTTATGCTTAGTGGACTTTGATGTCTTTCAGCATTTCCTTCCCCCCTCAATCCACGACCTTACTTAGAGAAGGGGTTGGACTCTTCGAGCTCTACTTGGTAAGACCTAGCCTGCCTTCCATTCATATAAAAACCCCACTACTTAGCATTTCACTCGAAGGGTTCACTCCATTGTAACCTTACCTAGTTGGGAACCTTCGTTGTAACCTTACTTAGCGACGATCAAGGCCTTTAATGTAAAAAACTAGATAACTCAAGCTCTCCCGCCTTAGGTCAGAAGGTGTGTCCCCACCCCCTTGAACTTGAGAGAGAAACCTTTGAGACGACATTTAGCCTAACTGCCTCTAATTCCCGACAAATGAAATCACACTCATACCTATTAGGTAGGTAGAGGGGTGTTTGCTTGGCTAAAGGGCCTTTCTAGGTACAATCAGAAGGAAAATGAAAAGACTGATATGCTATTTATTCCACTAATATCCCAAGACCTTCCACTAGTTAGGGTTATAGGAAATCAGAGGTATCAAATGATCAGATTCCATTCTTGATTGTTAAGAAAGAAAACAGGGTATTCATTCTATCTTTCTTGTCAGGTTGAGGAAGCTGATTGGAGCCAGTAAATGATCAATTTGAACCACCCAACTACCATATGGTTGGTGGAGGCAATTCTTCCCCCCTCTTGATGGCTTTCACTCTTACTAGTTAAGAAGGTTGGTGTTATACATATGACCTGCAAATATATGATAATATAAATATACCCAAGAAAGAATAAGATCTGAATATAGATATGAATAGAAAGGCTTCTTTATTGATCAAACCATTAAGGTAGGGCAACACCATACATTCACTTCTTAAGGAAGGAGAACACTCCACAAGCCATATGCTTGTTCATACAATAATCCTTGACATCTCTCAATGGGGAGTCTCTAGCTTCTATATAGGCCTCATACATACAATAACATGGGTCATTACCATGGTTCCCTCAATACCATCTATCGAATACAATGGGCTTATTACATTATTTCTAACTACTTGTGGTTCCCTACATGATATAGTTTAACCACTTTATTTATTACTATGGCCCATCCCATTATTACATTATTCCCTTGGGTACCTCCCTCTGTACCCCATACTATCCCCCCTAGGTATACTACATTCCACCCCCCTTAAACATGTTTCATCCCTGAAACATAAGAAGAACCCAAATAATAAGATTTACTCAAAAGAGTAGTCCACTGGTACCATGCACATGCATCTAGCCATCCAAGAGAAAGGTGAACCCTTGATCTAGATAGTTCCTCACTTTCTTGAGATGGAAGTTGACCTTAGTGGCTCTTCTGTGTTGCTGTGTTGTGGGTGAATAGTTGCCCCTCTCTATCTGTCATGCGGGCATTGTTATCCTCATTGCTGATTTGTTGCCATCTTTTTCATTATTTTCTTGTGGGGTGATGTGGGGGGTGATATGATAAAGTTTTAACTGATGGTGTATCTTTCTTTAATTCACCACCTAGTGGAGCCTGATTGGTATCTGGTACATGTTGTGGTGCCTACTGTTGTTGCTTATTTTCCAATATTACTTCAACTGCGAATTCCTCATCTAATGTATCAGTACTTGTAACATTTTTTACTTCAGCCTCCTTGGACTCTACGTGTTTTTATGGTACCTGGTTTGATGTTTTTGTTTGGTTGTCGACCATTAAAGGCTCATCATCTGATGTGTTAGTGTCATTAGAGCTTTGTTCTTTTGCCTCCATAGTCTCTGCTTGGGTCTTAATAGAAATATCATGCAATGTAATTTTCTTCCTTTTATACCAGAGTTTCATGAATTTCTTCTGCACATTAATATTGACATTACCCACAGATTCCATCCAAGGATATCCTAAAACAACATCCATGTTATCCATATCTGAAGTATAAAAATCACAATGCAACACTTACTTATCCATAGAAAGCTTCAATTCTTTATGAACTTGAACATCCTCAATATCAACTTGTGTATTTTCAATGTGTTTTGCTAGAACTTGCAATTTTTTTGCCAAGTTAGCATTGATAAAATTATGCTTGCAACTAGGATTTATAGACTCAATAATATTCTCCTTCTGAATCAATCCATGAACCTGTAATAAGGAGATACCAGTAGAAAATAACCCTTTAGGTTTCTTGGTTTTCTCCTTTCTTGTAAAAATGAAATCTTTGTTAGGTTTTTTGGTTTCCTTCTTTCCAGTGTGAGGCCATTTTTCCAAAAATAGTTTTTCAATTTTGTCAGCATGACATAACTTCAGAATCTCACTGTCAAGCGATTTCCACCATATAGTAGCCTCATCTTTCAAATATGCTACGGTGTCCTTCCAAAAGAATGGCCTGTCACACTTCTGATTTTGTATAAATTTTTCAATAGTCAACCCATCATTTTTTCCTGTAAAAAAGTTACTATTATAAGCCATGACGAGGTTTTGAAAACAAATCGCTTACTTGGCAAAAATTTGAAATGGCCATAATTCAGTCAATATCGCTCAGAACCCCTATTATGACCTATTTTTGGAAATGGAACAACCATCCTACATCTTCCCATGTGATAGAAATCCCGATCTAGGCATTGAAATTTCATATTCACACTGCAACTGTCCCGTCGTCACAAAAAATTCTGAAAAAAGAGTTGATTTTCAATCATCGATATCTCCCACATCCGGACTCTAATTCAACTGATTTTATGTTTTCAAATTGGGTATTTTTTTATCAAACAACCTAGATCTACAATTAGATTCTGCAAATTTTGCACTAGCACGTACAAATCTGATTTGCAAACTTGTCGCCCTGAAAAATGTCTGCAACCCAGCCAATTTTTAAATCAGCGATATCTCCCTCATCCAGACTCTAATTCTGCTTATTTGTTTTCCAAATTGGGTATTTTCTCG
The DNA here is from genome assembly GCA_000404065.3 of Pinus taeda. Lineage (NCBI taxonomy): Eukaryota > Viridiplantae > Streptophyta > Pinopsida > Pinales > Pinaceae > Pinus > Pinus taeda. The sequence continues at coordinate 8,395 of APFE030250461.1, read as the reverse complement.
TAAAAATCCCATATATGTAATTAGATTCTGCAAATTTTTCACCGAAACATATATATCAAATTTGTAAATTCGCTGCCCCAAAAAGTTCCTGCAAAAAAAAAAAAGATTCTCCACTTTGCCCAAGAAAGTGCTCTGATACCACTTGTTATACATCTGAATGGAAAATATATGATAATATAAATATACCCAAGAAATAACAATATTGGAATATAGATATGAATAGAAAGACTTGTTTACTGATGAAACCCTTAAGGTAGGGCAACACCATACATTCACTCCTTAAGGAAGGAGAACACTCCACAAGCCATATGCTTGTTCATACCATAATCCTTGACATCTCTCAATGGGGAGTCTCTAGCCTCTATATATGCCTCATACATACAATACCATGGGTTATTACCATGGTTCCCTCAATACCATCTATCTAATACAATGGGCTTATTACATTATTGTTAACTACTTGTGGTTCCTTACGTGATACGGGTTAACCACTTTATTTATTACTATGGCCCATCCCATTATTACATTATTCCCTTGGGTACCTCCCTCTGTACCCCATACTATCCCCCCAGGTATACTACAGTCGGCTTTTCTTCTTGCTTGCAAGGCGAGGAGGTTAGGGGACTTAGGTGATTAGAGCTATTGAATGATCCTTTATTTCCCATTATCAATAAGATTTGTCGGGCAGTCTTGAATGATATTATAAGTCAGTCCTCACACGATGATAAGAGATATTTCCTATTTCTTTTCTAATAGAATGAGTAGAGCTCTAACCTTCCAATATGATTATACTTCCCTCCTTCCATTAGTCCAATTCGATGGTTAAGATGGCTTTCCTAAAGTTATAACTATTGCTGGAATAGTTCCTCTACGTTTATCCTGACCTTAATGGGAAGATCCATTAGAAAGCTAGTAAGTAAGTAGAAAGCAAGTAGAAGAGCAAGTAGAAAGTAAGTATTAGAGCCATTAGGTAGAGGTAAGACCCTTATTCATGCAATATGGGTGGGACAATTTTATAGCAGTTCTCTAGGGAATAGGTTGTGTGGGAAGACCCGAATTTGTGTCTATAATTCCCTCCTCTAGTTACCGATGGTTCTATAGAAGTGCTAAGAGTCAGTTATTTATCACTCCAATATAAACTGCTAATTCAAGAATCTACTATGGTTCTCAGTAACACTATCGCTACACTTGCTAGATCTCCTTCCACTCAAAATATACTTGCATGCTAAATAGATACATGGGATCTCGTGCACCCCTTTATAGAACAAGGACAAAGTAATGGGATCATTTTCAGCTTATGGTTGTACGCCCCACTGCAAAACTGATCTTGTTATTGAAAGTGAGGGAGGGGTATTCTTACTAATGGAATCGACCACTTTATTGATCGAATTCAGGTATCTACCTACAAAGGAGGCAAAGGTATGGGGTATAGAACGAGGAGGAAACTTTGTCATTATCAAGATGATCTTGCACAGCCTATGGAAAAAATATCCTAGAAAACTAATGAGTTCTCGACGTTCGAACAAGGAGCATCATAAAATGAAAAATCCCCCTCGCAGTAGACTCATACTGAGAGATTAAATCCTTAGGGTAGTTCCCCCACAATTGCTTTATATGTACCCATGTAGGATCATATTTTTATGCCAAATTATATATATGACTCATGACATTGGGACTCGTATCTATATTATACCTTCATTGGATTTATGGGATGGGAAAACTACTCTTTGTTTTTTTGGGGCCAAGCTAATGCAAAGTTCCCTTTGACCCTGTTACCCGTGCTACTCTTTTCTTTGGCTTTGGGGAATAGAATACTTCGCTCCCAAGCTGCCTACCTTATTTCTTTCACCCTTCTTCCACTTGAGCTACTTTGGGCCATCTAACCTTCACCTTTATCCCTAATTCTTACTTCTATGGGCTTCTACCTTGTCGTGTACTTCTTGGGCTAATAATACCTAGCGCTTGCTTTTATGGGCTCTCATCTCATACTTCTATATGTGGTTCTATTTATGGGATGATAAAACCTATCGATGTTTGTTCTTGGGCTGATCCTACGTCAACCAGACCTCCTCATGTTAGTTTTTTTACTAATCCTCTCTACCTCATACTTCTAATTTTTTTGGGGAATGGTCTTTCACCCAACCCTTACATAGACGTTTGACCTTTCTTCCCTATGCTTGTCTTTTTTACCTTATATCTAGTCTATCTAATGTATGGCATAGAAAATGGGGGGATAGTTCCCCCAAACCCCTAGTTCCCTCCCTAGTCCTTTTGTCATCTATCTAATAAGGCTAGTATACCCCACCTAGGGTATTAGTGTTTATATAACAACCTTCCTTTATGTGCCTCCCTTCTGGTCAGGGTTTAATCCCTTTAGGTATGGTATTGGCTTTCTTTAGTCGCCTACCTCTCGGAAAATCAACTCATTCCCTCTATGTTTGGATAAGTAAGAAAGTTCCACCTCTCTAAGCAAATAATTCCCTCTAAGTCAGTGCTGGTAGGTTCGAGTGCTTGAAACATGGTGGTAGAATGTAGATTTGAAAAGCCTTAGAGCAAGTATGGATGGATGGGACCAACCCTTTGGCTATCTTTCTTTTTGCATTTCTTTACCAATTGACACCATCCATCTATATACACAAACACGGAGTTATGCGATGAAACTCATCGCATAGCCTATCTCTTGAACCCTAAACTGGGGGTTGGGGCCCATAGCGCTTCTCTAGTAGCTATCCAAAATTTGTTCTTTTGCCAGCTTCCACACCAGACCAACAACACTTATCCTAACCTATAGACTTACTTATCAGCAACCATCTCTAAAGGGAAATACGTGGGCAATAGTCAAATACTCGCGAAATCACTCCATTCATATGCCTCCCTCCTCTCAAAGTCATTCAAGTTCCTTTGTTCCGATTCAATCTCTAATCAATTGAAAGAAAATAAGAAATATCTCAATGAAATAAATACTCAGAAAGAAGTAGAGTTTTCCCTTTATTATCAATATGCATACGAGGAAGGGAAAAATACACCATGTTCTTCTCTATACTATGAGCCTTTCAAGCATGAATAAAGGCCATTGAACATGAACACGTGTTTTGATGATCTAATCACTAGCTCTAGCTCAATGTATGAGGGAGCAGATCCAGAAAGATATCTCCTAATGGAGAGCTACTATTATTGTACAATAGCAATATAGATAGAGATTGCAGGACAAGTTAGATTGGAGGGACAGAGCCTAAAAAACCAGCTCCAAACCAAAGAAATGAATAGGTCATAGACGAGCGATGACCAGACAAGTAGGTGGTATTGGGAGAAGAGCAGAGATGGTATTAGTACAATAGTGTAGTAGGAAGGGACAATATTAGTACAATAGTGCAAGTTGTCTTATTTCTTTTTCCTTCTCTTCCTTCTTTTCATATCTCCTCTTGCTTTTGGATATTTCTGTTAGTGGAATGTGGAATCAGGTATCTTTTATTATAAAGGAGGAATGAGTGTGTTACACTTTTATAGGGTGACACACGCCGTTTAGGGAAAGACATATGATATTGTAGAAGGGAAGAGTGCTTTATGTAGGATGTTAGTCTCTTAGGGGTACTCAATGAAAAACCAGAGCAAGGTGGTAGCGGCCAGTGGCTAGCGAAGTAGTATTTTGACAAATATTTCTTTATTGGTGAGAGGAGAGATAGATTGAAGTTCCATAAGTGGAGTGAGAGAGCATGTAACGGGAAATTGAATCACTCACTTATGGAGTGGATTTTATTTCTCACTCTTAGGTAAACAAAACTTGCTCTATCAGGAAGGGTTCTACTCGATTATCTATCTCTGCTCTTAGTCTTCCCACTTGTATTAGTATTACTTGCTCTTACTCCTCTCAAAATAGCTCTGATGATTAAGCCTCTCACTCATATATGCCTTAGTTGTTCTTATATAAGGCAGATAATATAGAGCAGAGATAGGAATAGAACAAGAGGGAAAGGCAAGTGTGTGATCATACTTATACAAGTATGTTCTTGCTGATTATTTAGCTCTCAACCTTTCTCACTCGATTCTCTCTTCCCTATCCTGCAGGCCTATCCTCCCAACTAATAATTAAAATGAAAGGCCTACCTTCATATTCGTTATATATGTAATATCATTAGAAATTGAATAGGTGGCTAACCGCTCTGAAAAGGATGATTGGGGGATATTGGCATATTGGCTTGGCCCTATTGGCTATGGTGTTAGATATTTTCTATAGGCACAAAAACAAGATGTCAAAACACTTTGTGATCTGTTGTGAATATCATCATGGCCTATTGCCATGCCATAGAACTAAATTTTTGTTTCTCAAGATGGGTATCTAAGTCTTTATCACAAGCCTATGTGCCATAGGTAAAGAACTAGGTTCATGAGCATTTCCATCCAGTCTCTTATGGGTAGTCAAAGCAATGATATCTAGTAGCATATAAGGTAAAGAATAAATCCTATCTCTTGTGAGGTAGGTAAAATAGCATAGAGATGGGTAGTTTGGTAGGGTATCTAGTTTATAGGTAAAGGGGGTAAGACTAGACTCTTTATCAAAAATTGTTTGAAGTCACTTTCCTTCACATGTTCAGCTATGAATTCCCTTAATAAAGCTAGCTTCTCTAACCCCCCCACCCGTTCCTTTGCCTTTTACCCTAAGTCACTCCCACCTGAGATGGATTATGAGGTGAGATAAAGGCCCAAATGGTAAATAAGGTCTTCACCCCGAGATGGTAAGGTAGGACTAGTGAAGGAGGGGGAGGATGAGATAGATTTTAGCTAACAAAGGAAAAAAGGAAAGATAGTAGGCATAACATTGAGGGCACTTGAAAATAGGATGATATACGACATAGAAAAGTATACGGTTATACCTAAGTTTTCAGGTTTCACATCTTCTAATTCCTATGAAAAGTGCAATTAAGATGCCTATATTTCTTTGATGGCAAGACCCTACCTAAATGAATGAAGAGTACAAGTATAAGTCTTGCCAATCATATCATTGGTCGATGTCTACTAGTTTTTTATTAGTGGAGCAACTACCAACAACAAGATATGGATCATTTGGGGCATACTCTGTACCCTCTTGTCCTGATTCTTAACGCGTAGTGAACAATAGTATACGTCTTACCTATTTAATAACTAGTGGGCCTAGTATGACAAGTAACTTCACAAGTTGTAAACATTTTCACATCGCCATTGGGCACATTGGTAACATCAATAGTAACCTACGTAACCTTACTATTTCACCATCAACGTAGTAGTAGCTAGAGCAACACAACTCCCCTTCAACGCTAACTACTTCAACTCCACAGAGCCATCTAGACAAAGAGGTTACCCATCAATTGTATATGTCATCTTGTTCACCTACGTCAAAGCAGTCAGTCAAATAATAAGTACAATAATAAGAATGGCACGTCGAAGACTTACACATAAATGAACCATTTAGATCGAAATGGGTAAATGAATGGGTGATTGCTATAAGTCGTGCAAGCCACAGTAGGTGTATCGCATGGTAAAGTAGATGAATATTTAAGTATGACTAGTATACTTAGTGGTATTTTTTTTGTTATGATTCGAAAAACAATATTAGTTATGCTTCTGATTCACATAGCGATAACGAGAACGATACATATACTTAGGAACCTTATGAGCATAATGACACTTCTATTTATGAACCTTACGAGTTGCAGCTCGATAATATTAATACTGAGGGTTTATAATATTAATTCTTTGGTTTATAATATTAATCCCAAGGGTTTATAATATTATTAATCCCTTAGGTTTATAATGTTAATTCTTGGAGTTTATTAATCCCTTGGGTCATTGGTTTATAATATAGTATTTATAATAATATAGTATGTTTTATAGTTTTTTACAATATTTGTTAACCCCATGGTTATTGACATTATAAATCCAAGCGTTAACGATATTAATATAGTGTAGTTTTCAGTTATACTATAGTATTTATAGTGGGTTTAATATTAATATTTATAGTATTGGGTTTATAGTCCCTTTATAATATTAATCCATAATATGACTAATAATATATTAGGGTTTTTAATATTAATATTAAGTTTGATATGTTAATATTAGGATTTATAATATTAATCCAATGTTTTAATATCAACCCCTTAGGTTTCTTGGGTTTATAATATTATTCTTAGGATTTATATCTCTAGGTTTTAATATTAATAATAGGATTTATAATATTAATCGTAGTGTGTAATATTAATTCTTTGGGTTCTCCCAATTGAGTGTGTAAACAGTAAGCCAACTCGCCTTAGGGTTTTCCCCCCTTAGCACATGACAAACATGTCTCGATTAATTAGTGGCATCATGGGACACGACAATCATCCTTAGACATTTCTAGACATGGTCATTCAAGTTATTATGTTCCTTAGGCTCATTATAAGGGTTGTCGTAGAGTGGGAGATGAGTGGAGGTTATAGGGTGGTGAGCTTGAATGACGGTGGTCATGCGAGCTCACCTAGGAAGTTGAATAGCCAGCGTCGAGTAGTGATAGTCCTTAATGCAGTTGTTTGTGCCTTGGCAGAATCTTAGGCTTGCATTTGGGACCCTAGAGTGCACTTTCCTAGTGTGATATTTTTCCCTCTTACAATTGAGGTAAAGGGTAGGATATTTGACTCCAGAACCTTTGTTGGCCTATTTTTCGATAGCTATTAGGTATCTACAGTTTTTTGGGTTTGGTTTAGTCTTAAAATTATATTGTTAAAGGTGTTGTGCTTCTGATGGCAGTTGTGTTTGCGTTTTGGCTCAACTTTCTAGTTTTATTGTGGGTACTCAATCTATAGGGTTGGGATTTGTCCAGAAGCTTTTTGTAGCCTATGTTCCTCGAGTCTGGGATTTTTTTTCTTTATTTGTTTCCTCGGAGATTGGGGTGTTCCCTATTCTACCTTCGATTGGTCTTAGCCATTGGTGGCTCTAGTATAGGCATAAATTTCACCTCTTTGCACTCTCAAGTTGGAAATTTTGTGTTTAATGTCCTTGTCTGGGCTAGGTGGGTATGCAATTTTCCTTCTAATTGTTGTTGGAGCGAGAGGGTGAATGTTCTGGGGGAAGCCAAGTTTGTGGGAACCCTTGTGTTATATGGGTCTTATAGTGTTATTATGGCTTTACACTCACCTTTTGTTGTGGTATGGGTGTTTCTTGTTTATGGTTGTGGAAGAGCTGTCTTTGGGGTGTTTGCACTCTTAATTGTGTTTTTGGTTCGAGATTGAAGCAAGACCTCTACCATGCCTTGCCAACGGTGTTATCCTCGCAGAGGAAGTGGTCTGCAAAGGAAGGAAGGTCATCGCAAAGGTAACAACTCATCAACGATGGATTCATAGAGTTCAGAACATGCAGGGGAGGTTGTTCGAGATCTCGTTCAGTCCATGGGATGCATGGTTATACCTGTCACTTTGGACTCCATTGCGAAGCAGCTGAGAGGAATCATAGTTTTTTTGCTATTTTTGCTCCCCTTTTGGCATATAAGGCTACTAAACCTATCAGAAATAGGGGTTCAATGGAAATATCTTCTGCATACTCCGACTGTCCCAACTAACAAATCTAGTTGGAGTGAATATAGGGGAGCCATAGAGACACATTTTGTAATCAATATTTTCCTACTAATATAATAGAAAGTTTTAGACTGGAAAAAAATAAAAATAAAATAAAATAAAATAAAATAAATAATAATAATAATAATAATTACTTAGGTTTATAATATTAATAATGGTTAGGACTATAATATTAAATCATTAGGTTTATTGATCCCTTGAGTTTATAATGTTATAAATCCCTTCAGTTTAGTAATCCATTGGCTTTTTAATATTAGTTATCCCTTGGGTTTATAATATTTATTGTTTGGGTTTATAATGTTAATAATCCCCTGGGTTTATTACTCCCTTGAGTTTATAATATTAATCCCAAGGGCTTATAATATTAATGCCTTGGGTTTATAATATTTATCCCTTGGGATTATTATTTCCCTAGGTTTATAATATTAATAATCCCTTGTGTTTATAATATCAATTCCAATGGTTTATAATGTTAATCCATTGATTTTACCAATCCCTTAGGTTTATCAATCCCTTGGGTTTATAATGTTAATGCCTAGGGTTGATTAACCCCTTAGGTTTATATATTAATCATTTTGGTTTATTAATACTTTGGGCTTATAATATTAATCCCTTAGGTTTATTAATCCCTTTGATTTATAATATAAATCTCAAGGGTTTGTAATATTAATTACTTGAGTTTTAATATTACTTCTTTGAGTTTATAATATTACTCCTTTGAGTCTACTAATAGCTTGGATTTATAATATTAATCTCTTGGGTTTATTAATCCTTTCAATTTATAATATTAATGCCTAGGATTTATTAATCCCTTA
>APFE030250455.1:0-19483 GCA_000404065.3 Pinus taeda | reverse complement strand
GAAGAAGTACCATATTCTAATGAATGGTCTACCCATACAATTGGTGAAAGTGGATTTGGGTTCACCGCACAAGCCAGAAAAATTGATTGATATGCAAGCTCAATAGGACTTAGCGGCATAAATTTAGCATTACTATCATCTTTAGAATCGTTGATAATCCTCCTTAAATCAAATGAGGTGGAGGAAATCATTTTGCAAGTCTCTACTCTTGCCACTTCCACCAAATTAGATGGTGACGGTAGCATAAAAGTACCCATTAGGGAAGGATCTTTAATGAGACCTACACCAACAATCTGAAGTGACAGTGGGGGTCTGTGCACCAATGGAATGCTTCTGATAGCCTAAGAACTAGATGCAAAGAAGCCAATTTGATCGATTAATGTGATTCCACCCTTATGAGTGAATGCAATAGTACGAAAGTACTTGGAAACCACAGCAACCATAGCATATACCCATGGCCTTCCCAGCAAAATTTTGTAGTCGAGGGGTCCATCAACTACCTCAACCTCAACAGTAACTATTTTTCACCCTAGTTCAATTTGCAAGTTGCTCAAAATCCTACAAGGAGTGTATGCTCATCTGTCAAAAGCTTTTAATGTTGTTAGCGATCATGTCGATGGCGGTGAACCAAGTGTTTTCCAGCAGCTCATTGACATAATGCAAGTATATTCCCCCTCGTCAATAATATTTTGTTGAACATTCTTATTGAGAGCTTTTACTTGTATAAGGAAAGCTAATTGCGCCGGTAACTGTGGTGTATATCCTGCATGGTTAAAAACCATAAGATTGGAACCTATAGGGTCTAGTCCACCAATTACTGATAGTAAAGCCTACTTCTAGGAGGGACAATTTTGTAACACCTCAAGTGTTGACATAGAAGAAGGTGATTGAGCAAGATATTCCACTATGTTATAGTTCTGAGCTGCCCGAGCCAAAGGGTTAAATGTCGATTTATGCACAACTCCCTTTGGTGGTTTTATCGTCAATTCTAGCACAATAGGTGGTGGAATATTTTCTGATGAAGTAAAAGTCAAAGAATTAGGTTGATCAGTAACCTGATTATTCAACGTTGATAGTCAATTTCCATAATCTTAATTTCTCATTGACACCAAAACTTCATTTTGTATCTTTGTGATGGGTAACATAAGTACTTGGGATGTGGAAGCATGGTCTATCGCAACCAAATGTGTCTACGGGTTCGGAAACAGATCATTCAACATTACAGATGTGTTAGAAGTCTTTAGAAGTTTAGAGACTTCTGAGTGGTGTGGAAAATCTCTTGTAAAATGATCATCATTACAGATTAGACATGGATAATGAGGTTTCCTTGCCAAAGTAGAGGAATTAGATGATTTCTCTTGAGGGGAATTATCTTGTTTCTTCTTGTTTTTCCCCTTTTTCTTGCCTCCTGGTTGCTTTTGATTTTTTCCTTTGTCAGATGATATGGCATTGACTTCATAAGCAAAAGTGTTTTCTGATGCATTGGTAGTTTGATTGGTAATGGCAAGAGTTTGACCAGATGGTCTTCCTGACATTTGTGTGCTCAAAGAACCGATCACACCATCGCTGGCATGAGATTCCTTACCCAACTGTGGAGGATGAGGAATAGTGAAAGCTGGTCGGGGTGCATTGAGAATCTTGTCATAGAGCATGCTCGATTGTGTATAGATCAAATCCAAATATTGGGAATGAGAAATTACTCGTTCTTCTGTGACAACTCCACCTTTCTCCACATCCATGGCAACAAGGATTTTATGAACCACTCATCCAAAAGTTGATCAGGAACATATGTCTTAACCATTCGACGATGACGCCGCCACTCATGAATATGGTCTGATATATGAGTAGCAGTAGTTTGTTTAAATTTGGTTAGGAGTTCCGTTCCAATTTTGTATCTGATAAGTAACTCGAAGTGGGTCAAAAATGTGGTGGCTAAAGTCATAAAGTTGTCGAAAGAAGCTCTTGGTAACTCAGTGTACCAATTCACAGCCAGACCAGTAAGTGTTCTTTGAAAAGATGGAGTCTAAATGAGTCATCATTTAAGGAGTTTGATGAACACCACAAATGAAAGGTCATGACATGATTTGATGGGTCTTCTCTGGGATTTCCATTAAATTTCAAAATGTTAGAAGGTAACTTATGCGGAATTTCCGGCCACCAAGGTGCATATAAGATTGGGTCATTAGTGAGCCAATTTAAATCTAGTAATTCTAGAGTTGCTACAAATCGCAATTGTCGATTCAAGTCAAGTTGAGCATACCCATGTATTAGGCATGGAATCCCCCCACAACATGTTTTGGGGCTCAAATCCTAAGTTTTGGTCAAAGGTTTTGTAAGACTCTATGAATTGCGGGCGTGGAGCACAAAGTATAGGATGAGTCATAGGGTTGTCTGCCCTAAAATATTATAATGTAATGTAAAGTCATGTCAACCTATCCATGGTTCGCGGACCATGGGAGTGTATAAATACAGTGACGCTCTAAGTGTAAAGATAGAAAAGTGGAGAGAAGAATAGGAATGGTTCAAGCATAGAAGAAGATTTGAATTATATTGGGTCATAGTAGTAGGAAGAGGCTCTACAGCTGAGTGCGCAGAGGCCTAGTAGAGTCCGCAGCTGAGTGCGCAGGCAGTGTCGAGTCTATAATCAAGATTGAAGATTAATAAAGAGAATTTGATTCTTATTTCTAGGTATTTGTTGTACATTACCTTCTTTACATTTATACTGTTTTATTTACTGCACACACTAATATGATTGTTGAATATGTTGTAATAATCATTAGTCTTACATAAACAAGTCAAGTAATCATATAATAACAAATAAAATAACAAGGGACTTGGGTATTATATGGGTTGTGCCCCAACTAGGGTTGCACAAAGCAGCATCACAGGTTACGAATGATAGCAAGTGCGCATAGCAATGGGTCAAACCGTGGACCTCCAGAAGCTCATCAAACATCACCAGGGTGCGAAAACCTATTTCTAGCACCCTCCCATACTAATTCGAGTGAGACCTTAGTCCGCGCTCCACAAACTATTGCCGAAAGGGCCAGTAGTACCAGGATTTTCTTGGCTAAATCACCTCTGAACCTAGGTCAAACCCATACAAGCCAACAAATGGTTCCATTGCCAGGACCGGAATCTGCATAAGGGATGTCTGATGTCACGCCACTGGAACCCAACAAAGAAAGAAATTGAAGAGTGGTTGGAGAAGAAGATTCACGATTGCACGACGCAGGAAAATAGAACTCCGTGAGTATCTAAGGAACTCTGGTTGGAACGCTACTTATATATGGAAATCCATAGATTTTCTTTCCATCCTTTCCTTCTGAGTTGTCTGAGTGGATAGTGAAGTTAGCAAACAACCAGGGAAGGTGTAGGCTCGACAAACCAATAGTGTGGACCCCAGAATTAGTGCACAGACTAGAAGCGTCAGAATATAAGATTGTGCGAGCTGTGGACCATTGGCTCAGCCGGATAATAGGAGGATTTATCACTAAGTTTTTAGTAGACATGACCATCAGCTAGAGTAAGGTAGAGCGACATTTTCTTAATGGACCATGAGGTAAGTATATTAAATCTTTGAACACTTGGATTAAGATGTTATTGTGTGAAAAGCGGGTTATGCGAATAAATTAATGTTTGGGACTATGCGGAGAGGGAAGATCTACAGAAGTAGTGAAGTATTAGAAACCAGTCCCTTAATTTCACCCTCACGGGAGAGTGAGGAAGAGCTCGTGAAGGTTTCTCTGAGAAATGCAATCAGTTTGATAAGACAACGAATTCCACGTTTACCACCTCCACCCCCACCGCCACCCGTTTCACCCCCCTTGCCTCCATCTCCACCCACTCCACCTTCGCCACCACCACAGTTCAGTATGGTGAGTGCGATCAAACTACTGGTATTCAAAGGAGTGGGGAATGAAGATCCAAACTAGTTTTGGTTCGTGGTAAGAGCAGTATGGGAAGCACAAGGTGTCGCATATGACAATATTAAGAAGGCTATGCTAGTGAGCATGCTGCAGGATTGTGCATTAACATGGTATATCAAGCATTTAATGACCACCCAAACACAGGAATCACAGAGATCCAGGCTGCACTGAATGGGGAATTTAGCAGGCCAAAGTCAGAAACACAATCAATCATTGGGTTTAAACAAATCGTGATGCTCCCCGGCGAGACCCCTTGGGATCTAGATCAAAGGCTGAAGAGTATGATTCGCGAAGCCAATATGACGTTGATGGATGGACAACATTGCGCATGGTTTGTAGCATCTCTAACACTGCACTTAAGGATGGCGTTGTTACAACAAAAACTTTCCACTGTAGCCGAAGCATTGGAAATATCAATGAGATTACATGAGACCCATATACAAAATCTTGGGTTGGGAGTCCAAAAACTCCACGTGCAACTACAGAATCTGTATTCGGAAATGCAGAGTTTGAAACAGGACATGGCACCTCGACCGAAGGCATGCAAGGAAGTATGGTGCATAAAATGCAAAGTCCAGGGGCACGACAAAGATCGTTGTCCAATGTTGGTGAACTACTTGGAAGGGGGAGGGCCGATGCCATTGAGGCCAGAGGCATAGGCAGGGTCGAGCGTGGCACCTGCATTATGGTGCGCTATCTGTCAGATAGGAGAGAAACACACTACAGATATTTGTCATTTGTTGCAGAAGTATACGTAGACATCCTAGCAATTGTTTCGTAATTTTTGCAAGTCGGTAGGCCACGATGAACGAACCTGCCGAAGTTACGAACTAATGGTGGATCGAACCCCTTCCTATAGGGTGCAGACTGAAACGCGAGCCCTCGACCCAAATACAGGGATGGTGTGTGCTAGATTTCAGGGGCACGGTCAAGGACGAGGTGGAATGGGACCAGGAAGGGGTCGCAGACAACTAATTTGTTACAATTGCGAAGGGCCAGGGCACTATGCCCATGATTGTGCGAACCCGACAAGGATATCATGTTTGTATTATACTCATTTTTATCATGAGGCAGAAGAATACCCTTCGCTGACCACAAGGATGTGCAAAAAAGGGGTACTCTAGCCCCTTCCGACCCAGAATTTACAAATGATGAGGTCTGAGCCACGCAAAGAAGACCCGAATGTAAACACGATGCTCAAAAATGGCATGACCACGAGAGATGATAAGGGGAAGTAGCCAGAAGAAAGTGTGTGGGTTCGCAAGACTCCTACAAAGGAACCTGAGTTTGATTTAGAGTGCGTGAGGGAGACATTCATGGAAGCTAAGAAGAGCTTCACGGAGGCCTCCACTTCAGGTAGTAAGGATCAGCTAGAACCAGGAATGGATCCTTCAATGCTCACTACCTTTCTAGAGACATGCATGAAATTGTTGCACAATATCAAGGTAGTCAAGGGACTACAGGAACTTATCACTAGGTGTGCGGGGTCAGGGGAACCACGTGTGGTCCAGAAACTAGAGAAGCATGCCTTGCACACCAAAAGGGAAATGAGGTTGATTGCACAAATCAGTGAGTACAAAATGGATCAGGTAATCCTAGATCTAGGTTCAGATGTGAATGTACTACCAATGAAAACATGGGAATGCATGGGCAAACCCGCGTTACAATGGTCTCCTATTCAGTTACGAATGGCGAACCAACAAAAGATTTTTCCCATGGGAAGATTGCAAGGGGTAACCGTAAATATTGAAGGGTTGGGCGTGTAGGAGGATTTTGAAGTGATAGAGATTATCGATGACAGTAATCCTTATCCCACGCTACTAGGAATAGACTAGGCCACTGACATGAATGGAGTCATAAATCTGAAGAAGCACAAAATGACCTTTGAGAAAAAGTCACTACACGTAGTATTACAGCTGGATCCAGCCAAAGGAGCGCGATACACTAAACCAGTGTGTGATGATGATAGTGATGACGATCTCAATTGTATTTACAAGATAACTGTGCGAGAACAGGATTGGGTGAATTTGACCGCAGATGGGAGAATTTCGTGGGAGCGCGAAAGTTCCTGCACTTTGGATTCAGGTGAAGAAGTAGAGCAATGGTAGAATCGGCTGCATGAAGTAACAATGCTTAATTGCAACATGATGGTTAGATCACTGCATTGTGTGACAACAAAGGTAAAGGAGTTGCCGACATATGATGGATTGTTAGCGGTGGATGAATTTCTGAACCAATTTGAAAGTGCAGTACCAGAATAGCAGCAGTTTGATGTGCTAAAGTGGGCACTGCGTGCAACACTCGCATGATGGTGGGGTGTGCATCAAGGAAATTTTGAGGACTAGTGCAGGTGTAGAAGGATGGTGCACCTACATTTTGGAAAACCCCAGCTTCAAATGAAAGTCATTCAGCAGGGGCGGAACAACTTGTGCGCCCACCTTTCTCGATGGGTACAGACATATGTTGTATAGCCCGCACAAGCACATACTAGCCCTAGAATAGAGAATTAAAACAAATCACAGCAACTTTAAAGTCAACATGTGCTACAAATTATCCACATTGAAGCATTTGATAGGGTGTGCAGAGTACTGAACAAGGTTGACCACGCGAAACGAACTGATTGGGACCTGCACGTGCCAATGGTTCGATGGGCCTACTAGACCATGTGAAAAACCTTGAATGCGGAGACGATCCCAAAGGTGTAGAACAGAGTGCTAACCATACTTATGGAGGAAGATACAAAAAGTAATCTGCATGTACTGGCTCCCATAGTGGCAAGAAGGAATAAATCACACATCTACGCGAGGATGAACATCTAAGGATTCAAGAAGCCATACAGCGAGGGAACCTTAGACTCTACAAACTCGAAAAGTACCATGTATGATTGAGGAAGAAAATCATTTTGATGGACCTTGAGATCATGAGGCTAGAAAACGAGATCGCATAAGCATGTCTGATCAAGAAACCAAGGATGAAAGGGCTAGATATGGATGATCATACCACTACATTAGATGAGTGTCATCGAGAATTTATGACTCTACTTGCATGGCTATGATTGCACCTCACCAAATGCAGTAACCAGGGGAGCGCATTACATACAATAGAACATGTGGCACTGGCTGTCACGAAAGCAATTGAGGAGTTCCCGCAGACTACACTGAAAGGCGAGTTGAAGTCTCGCACAGGTGGCACAACCACCTAAATAGTCGTAGGGGGCATAGTCTCAGCACTCTAGGGAGTTGAAAGAGAGTGCGAGACTCTAAAAGAGTCTATTTGGGAACGGCGTGATAAGGGAGGTGCGCACAGAATCAGCATGTCCCAAGGTTCACGCCTGCACATGGGGGATGTGTTGTTGTGCAAGTAGGCTGGGAAGTGACCATTGGTGTCACTGTTCATGACGGGATGTCCAATATAAGGCAAAAGGGAGCAGGCGGTGAGCATTTAAGACATGAATTATGGACAAGATTTGGGACAATTTGCCACCAAGAAAGCATTAATGACTCAGAATTGGGGGGAAGGTTCGAATTCAAATTCAAAAGGTGCTATAAAACTCCAAGGGCTAGCCACAAGACAACACTTTTTCATTTTAGATTTGAACAATTATGTAGAGCATAGACTATTGAGTGCCAAGCGATATTTGAACCCCGAAGTTCATGAACAGCCATATACAGTTCAAACAGGATGACAACTACGAGGAGAAGTGTGGGTTTTGTAGAAAGTACCACTAACGAAGCCGCGTAGAACCCCACGATGCAGGATGTCCCCAGAGACGTTGGGGATGCACCAAAAATTCCAAAATCGCCTCAGACACCGAGCCCTAAGAAGGATAAGTAGACAATGGGACTAGTCTGCATGTCTTCATGGAATCTGCGATTTGGTAAACTCTCCATGGAAGAAAAGGGCAAGGTTGTCACCATTGAGACAGATGATGAGGATGAGGAACTATAGGCTCTCATCGATTAGATAGAGGTAGCCAAAGACATGGAAGAAGACATCTAGCCAGTGCATGCTGCAGCGAAATTTCCCAAGTACATCCCTCCACGGAAAGGGAAAGCTAAGATACCCAAGGATTTGGATGCCGCTAAGAGCACACTCCAAACCCCGCTCCTCCCCAATGGAATTGTGTTTGAGGGCTTGCCCCTGGGCCGCGTGCCCACAATGAAGTTTGAATATTGGGACCTCATGGAGAGCGAGAAGTTCCCACATTTAGAAACTGAGAACCTCATGAAGCAGAGCACGGAGGGTTCTGTTACAACACTAGAGCTGCAGAAATGGTTGCGCGGTGTGGAGAAGGTCAGACTACTTCATCTACTATGGATTCCACACTTTCACCGCGCACCTATCACAATTTTCATCATCGGGCAGCTGCTTTACCTGGTGCATGATGAGTACTTATGACTAGAGGAGCCTATTCCCATCATGACGGATCTTATCCACAGGATTTCTCGGCTCCCCTTTAAAGGAAAGGACCCCGCGGAGATAGCTGGAAGAAGCAGAGATTTGGCACTCGCAGAGGCCATGAAGAAGAAATACAAACTAGAAAAGAAAAAGAGGGGTTACACAATCAGCAACATTAAAGATAAAAGGGTGCGGCATCCACCCAACTCCTGGCCAGGAAGGTGATGAGAAAATTTTGCGGAGATGAGGTACCAGCACTGGCAGTTGCACTGACAGAACAATGCGCCGAGGGGGTCCAATTCAACTGGGCCGAGTTCCTGTGTGAGGAGTTCCTAACTAACTTCAAGGAAGCCCAGGAGCAGGGAAATACCTTCCACTACACGTGGTTGCTCTTTTCTATTTTACTGCTAATAGGGGAACTACCTGAGGATAGTTAGTTCCCTAATATTGATCAAGAAATATCAGAGGCCGCAAAGTATGCGTCGCTCTGGGCTACTAAGGATGCCATGTGGATCCATGAAACAAAGATCTTCTGGGCGCTCATGGAGGTGAGCATCCAGATGTGGATCAATAGGAGGCCGTGCCTATCACCCACAGTGTACAACAGTCTGGAGACCTTTGCAGACTTCAAGGTGGACATGCATAATGTGTATATCAAGGTGCATAAGGATCCGATGCAAAAATGGACCAAGCTCCCCTTCATTGCCATTGATGATGTGATCTTCTCAGTAATAGAATCATGGCCTCCCGAGTGGCGCACCCCGGATCTGCAGAGATGGATAGAACAGCAACACAAAAGCAGAAGGATGCAACTAAGTTGCATGTCACATAGTTGACCTAGCAAAGGCACAATTAACAAGTGGTGACAGAGGTAAGAGTTGCCTGCAGGTAGCAAAGGTAGCTGTAGAGCAGGCAAAGGCCACCGAAAAAGCAGCAGTAGCATAGAGAATAGGGGCCACCATGACACAGGAGGAAGAAGGACAGAACTTGTCTATAGGATAGGGATTGGAGGACATGTCAGAAGGTGCAGACTTGAGCACAACATCCACCCAGCTGAAACGGCGGCGCGTCACGGAGAGATTAGGTCCATGAAAAAAAGGTCAAGATATCCTAATTGGAAATCGAACCGATTACACTAACAGAAGGTGACGTCTACGACATCGGTGACACGTTTCATGAGGTCACCAGGGAAGTTCTCTAGGAAGCCATGTCGGAGCAATAGATTGTGCTGGGGGCCCTAAGGGTATAGCTGCAGGAACTTCAAGTGCGGCCCCCACAGGAATGTTGGCTGTGGAGCATGATTATCATCCTAATTTAAAGGTCTTTGTTTCAGTCGGATGTATACCCTAGGAAGATTGTACACCCCTCCATACGAGGGGGTGCAGTGAGGACTTGTCCCCCCCGTAGGGGTTCGGAAGGGGTCATCCCCCCCGGTTAGGGGGTCCGAGGGCCAGCGGTCCCCTGGTGGGGGTTTCAGGGACAGCGCCCTCGAAGCTAAACATAGATGTAAAATTGCCTTGTAAAAGTATAGTAATTTCTATTCAATCTAAACCGTTCATTAGGCGGATGATCTGATGGTAGAATTTATGTTTAGTTTAGGTTTTCTTTCCCTAGAAAGCAACCCCTCTCTTTGTATGAGGGCATTATATTGACGCTGTGGAATATATGTGTATTTTCAGAGTGAGAAATATATAGGTGAGACTGTGAGAGAAAATAGAGGATATTATAGCAGATTTGTTGTAGGTTGTGTCTCTTCATTTTGCTAGATAATAGAAATGAAGGACTGGTTGTTCGGGGTGGACGTACCCTAAATTTGCTGAACCACATATATCTGTGTCTCTTTGGTTTTATGTGTTTGTGTTTTTCTGCATATTACATGTCTTGCATTTCTCTGTCATAAATAATAATTTTCTAATAAGGAAGGAGCAGTAGCCACCTACGGCACTGTAGGTACATCAGTAGCGTGGAGCAGTTGCTACGCGCAAACATGGCCAACACCATAGTGCTACTAGAAGGAGAGCTAACTGTAGAGCTATAAAAAGGGTTTCTTTCACCTCTAGTTACATCACATTAATATGTCAATCTGGGAACATCTTGCTATTTCAAAGAGTGTCTCAGTCTGAGGCTTAGCACTTGTCAGAGTAATGCTCGTAGTACAGCTGTTTAAAAACTACAAAAGTAAATAGATGCATGTCTACAACTTAACTACCTCAAAAGACTTAATCACACCAAGAAATGCATCAGTCAAAGGTTCGGTAGCAGTAACCCATCCTTTTCGTAACTGATCAGAACAGATCCGAGGTCTGGGAGCCAAGTAGCAGATGTTGGCGCTCACTACAGCCTAAGATTGTCCTTAATGAATAGAAATGAAACGGCGAGTAAAGGAAATAGCAATAAAATAGAATAGCACATCAGCCAAGGGTTCGGTAGCAATAACCGATCCCTTTCATAACTGATGGGAGCAAATCAGAGGTCTGGGAGCCAGATAGCATATGTTGACGCTCACTATAGCCTGAGACTGTCCTTAAGAAATGGAAAGTAAATAAAATAGCAAATCAGCAATCTTGAAATGGAACAGCAATTGAAATGGAACAGCAAATAAAATGGAATAGCAATTGAAATGGAATAGCAACTAAAATGGAACAGCAATTAAAATGGAACAGCAGTTGAAATAAGCAGTAACCAAGTTCGTCAAGCTGTAACTCTATTTATCACTCCAATCAAAGCATCAATCCTTTGCTCTTAAAAGATGTGCACATACTATGGAACAACACTACCGATGAAATAATATTAAAACCATAGGAACACAACGTGCTTAGTCTGATTCTGTCATTGCTCTAAATGAAAACAGTAACATTCAAGGATTCAATAATCATGTGAAATTAGACTTTTCAGGATAACTGTTGTAATGCTAAAGCACAATCGCATCAAACTCTGTAATGGAGTGACAGTATCCTGTAGAGATTAATCAACACTTAAAGGAATGGTAACATGATACAGCGTCAATATCAAACTTTTGTTTGTAGGAACATTAAACGAGTTAAACATAACAGAGCATGTAATATAACGTTCTTAAAATACAACAGATTACCAGATCACGTCTATGAACAAACCACACAGAAACCACGCGTAATAGAACAAGAGCAAGTGTCCTCCAGGGCCGGGCCGTTAGCCTCCAGGGGTACACCGCTTAAGGTTGATCCAGGCTCAAAGATAAAAGAGTAACCAAATCTGTATTAATGCATGAAATAAAATTACAGTAACTCGAGTCTTTAACAGAACATAGAGATCATAGTCCTAATCTTTCTTAAAAGAAATTACATAAAAGTTCCCCCTCTAGCCAACAACATTATCCCTTATATAAGGATGATGACGGAGATATCTAGATATAGAAAATAGATAAAATAGCGATCCCTCAGGATCTAAGATCCTGAGGGATTCGCAGAATCGTTAACCCTGAGTCACTTCTTTCCTTTTCTGCTCCGAGCTGGTATCTCCGCTTCCTTTCCTAGGTTGGTCCGTTTTGATCTGGTTTGCTTGCGGTCTCCCGTCAAAGGCACAGCAGTTAGCTCATCTTTGTCTTTTCCTTTGGGATGGCCACTTTCCGTTTTTCCTCCCTCCTGCACATAGGAATGACAATTATCAACGTTTCCTATTAATCTCACATGTTTCGCTATAAATCCTCATTACTATCTAAGTTTCTAATGCAAAAGTCTTTTAAGTTCTAATGAAAATATACTAAAATAACCATCGAAACATACCTTCTTTGATACTCCACACACCCTCTAGCTTACCCTTTTTCATGGCCTCATGAAAACATTGTAGTTGACATGCAAAGCAGTGAGTGAGTAAGCTAGAGATGGAATCTCGTGTGGGGGCCTACAGCCGTGATGCGAAATTAAATGATCAAAGAAATGGCCTGTCTGGCCCTCAGGCATCTCATACAGGGCTTGGTATCCGGGTGCAGGATGCCAAATGATTGGACTCCGAAACCTATATGCTAACCAGGATGGCCCTTCCCTCAAAAAAATTTCGCCATAGAGAGGGAATCAGTTAGCAGCAAGTTTAAAATTCTCATACTTAAATAGTTCTCTGAGCTGGATGTTTGGATTAGATATTCGATATCGAAATTTAGTTGCTTCAATGACAGGGTCTTTAATAGAGGAAAAGTATTCAAGCCCTTGCCAAATGATTGCTTCATGCATGGGTCCTAATGCTTTAATCACTCCTGGAGCCCTCATGAGATTTATATGTCTCCTCCATAACTGTTCTGGGTCTCTAGGCTCAGCTCTTACCCATAGATCTAATCCGTTTTCTTGTCTTTGAAAAGAATTGTAGGCTTTAAGCCATTTAATTTGATTGATTGCAAATGAAATAAATGATTGCAATTGAATGTCCCCAACAAAAGGGCCAGGGTTCAGCTCGGTCTCTTGTTCGAGTACAAGGTTATGCAAGTAAAATTCACACAATAACCTTTGCACTTTTACCCCATAATGTTTACAGCAATTTATAAAATCATTTATAGTGTTAATTTGTATGGGAGAACCTGCTTTAACAGCCTTTATTTTCAATTGTAAATACCTTTCCATTAGAAATAGGGCATAGTTCTTGGCAGGGGCTCTATATGCTAGGACGTCATTGTATAGAGAACATAAGGTATCCATCTGTTTAATAACTATATCTAATCTACGGGTTACCTTGGCAACTTTCTCTTGTTCCCTTCGCCATCCTTTGAAAGCTTGGCTTTCAGATAAGTTGACGTTCCTTAGCTGCGGCTGTAGTTCTTCGTATTTTTCCCGGGGGACCGTTTGCTCCCTAAGCTTTTCTTCTTCTTGTTGGGCCTGCTTCAACTGTTTGTGAAGGGTTCTCATTTTTGGATCCTTCTTCCATGCATCTGTGGAGGCCGGGAGCTTTACTTGAACTTTCTTATTGCGCTACTTCGAGTTCAGAACCCTTCTTACTCCCGAAGGTGGTGCCTCCGTCTGAACCATCTTATCATCCTTTTCAATTTTAACACGAACTCCAGCCCACTGCTATTCCTTTTCAAATGGAATAGCAATCTACTCTTCAGCTTCATTTGGAATAGAAGTTTGGATTTTGTCAGGGTTTTGAGTAGTGGGATGGATTATGGTCCTCCGCCTCTTGCCCTTAACGGATCTTACTGGTGTGGTTAGACCTTTTCTTCCTGAAGTCCCTTTCACCCTTTTCCTTTCCTTTAGAATCCTAATCTGCTGGTGAAGCTGGACTATTATGTTCAACAATGTCCATTGTTCCCTTCGTAATTCCCTTATTTCCATCATCTCTTCAGAAAGAACAGCAGGTTGTTCACTGCGGTTTGGACTGTGGCTAGCTTCCTGATTTTCTCCCTGAGGTGGCTGTTCCAGGGTAATAACCTTACTTGGCTCTGTTATTTCTTGAGCCAATTCTTCTTCTACCCTTATTTCCTCTGGAATTTCTTCTGGTGCCTTCTGATTAGGAACGGGTTGTTCCTACTCAGCGTTTTCTGATATCTTCTCATTATGAACGGACAAATTTTCTACTTCCGCCTCTTCTACATGAAATTCCTCGGGTGCATCTTTCTCCTGGGTTTTCTCTACGGCATGGAGGTTTTATGGACTCAGGGGTTGGCCATATTCGCCCATATTGGCCAAAATGTTGGCCAATTCATCTTCCCCTAACGGGTCTTGTAATGGGCTCCCTTCCTGCTGTTCCATTCCTTCCTCCTGCTCAGACTGCTCAACTTCTTTCTTCTCGTGTCCTTCCTCTTCAGACTAATCATCCTTTTCTTCTTCTCTCCCTACAGATTGCTCTGCCTCCTCTTCTTCTTCTTCTATTTCTACCTCTGCAGACTGCTCTTCTTCCTCGATGTCTTCTTTTTCCGTTTCTGTCTCTGCAAACTGCTCTGCTTCCTCGTTGGTTTCTTCTTTTGTTTCTGTCTCTGCGGCCTGCTCTACTTCCTCGTCATTTTCTTCCTCCGTTTTTGTCTCTGTAGACTGCTCATCTTCGATTTATATTGCTTGGCTCGTGCCTTCCTGGGGCTTCTCCAGCCCTCCTCGTAGCCATGCAAGCCTTGCCGATTTTCTACGTTTTTCTGGTTGTTCGGGTGTACTAGCGTCATGTTTCAATTTTTCAGATCATTTTTCAGGTTGCTCTTCTATGCAAGTGTCCTTCTTCCATTTTTCTGAACGTTGGGGTGTGCTATCAACTTGTTTTCGTTTTTTCGGGCGTCCAGATGTGGCCGTCCCTCTATTGATGATGACAATTAGTTCTTCACAACTGCTCTGCTGCTGGGTGAGACTATAATTAACTATCAACCGAATTAATCCGTGGTGGCTAACAACTGATGCTACGTGTTGTGCCCTTTTCATACTTCGTGCAACGCCATGCAATAGTGAATTCAACAATGCAGGTAAATTCACAGAACATTTATGTTTTAAGACAGCTAGGAGTTTAAGATGTCGTGGTCTTACCACGTCTTTTCTGCCTTCACAAGTAATGTAGCTTTGGATGATTTTTTCCAATTCCGCCCATGGCTCTCCTAGCGTTGCTAGCAGCACCCCCTTTCCTCGAATTGTCAAACTCTGGCCCTCGTCCTGAAAGATTTCTAAAATCTTTTGCAGCCTTTCCTTCTTTATTGTCCATACTGGTCCAGTGGCTGGTAGTCTTGTGACTCTTGCTATTATGTCATCAGTGACTGTTATTCGTCTTCCTCTTACTATGGAGTAGTCTTCCTGTAAATTCTGTAAAAATTCTATTGCTATTGTTTCATTGGACTCCTTCAGGCGGTTGAGATAGGTCAACCATCCTGCTTTCTTCAGGATTCTTCAGGCTGCAGCCGAAACAGATAATACTTGTGGTTCTCGGCGAACTGACCTTCCTCCCATAGTTTCACTGCAAATTCTCAAAGGAACAATAGTTGTTTGTTGAAAAGAAGAGAAGCTGGTGGCGTATTACTCGTTCTACTTCTAATGCTACGGTGTATGCTATGGAAATGGCTTCGAACAGCAGCTCATGCAGAAGAAAACAAAAATAGAAAAAGATAATACCATTGAGCCGTGTTGTGCCCGAGTACACATTTTCTCAAATAACAGGCTGACACGTGCTCTAGGGAATGATGAGGTTACCTCCCCCCCCCCGCAATGTGATAGGCTATCCCAGCCATCAAATAAAGGAGCAGCATCTGTTCTGCCGCGAGGTCTTTATGGAACTGCGTATGGCAATATGCCATGCTTACAAAAATAGCCTATTACTGAAATCGAGGTATAAAGTTACATCACTTTAATACGTAAGGGACTGCGGTGATTTGATGGAAGTTCGGGGATAAGACATTTGCCATAAATAGAGAGTCTCGTGCGATCACTGTCACTAGCTCCATAATGATTGGCGATAATATATAGGCATGCGCTATATGGTTGGGTAATATTATATAATTAATTATCACAGCATAAGAAACAAGAGGATGCAATCTTCTTACCTATTGGTGTTAAAAACGACTTCAATACCATTAACAGTGCTCTGCTGCCCACAGGTGTCCATAACGTTGGCAGAGTTGTTTGTTTCACCCCTAGAACCATAGTCCTTTATGTATGCTAGGAAGCGTTATGTAATGTCAAAATGTAGGCCACTATGCTGGCTTGGTGACCAGTTAGTCATAATGTCATTCACGAGGGAGGAGCGAATAGTGGGCAGGCCGGCTCGTGATGAGACCTCCTGTTCCAATGATTATTTGTTTGATATATCTTTTGGACCATTTCCCAGGTGTGGTGGCGATAGTGGGAATGCCACTTCACTTCCGTCCTGATGATCATGGTAGGCCAGCTCGCAATGAGACTTCCTATCCTGCAATTTGACAATTTTTAGAAACCATGCTTTGCTTCCTTCTTCTTTTCTTGTTTTTAATAAAGAGTCTTTCTTGTTTATACACAAAGGGTGGTTCAACACTCCTTAAGAGTAGGAATGGTAGGAGAATTCTTAATATCCCAATAGAAAGGTATAGATCCTGTGGTCTTATTTCCGAATGATAATCAAGGAGGATTAAAAAAAAGAACCATCATGATACAAATAACCAATCAGCTCGGAGTTAGTAGAACAATGGCAGCAAAAGGTGATGAATAAGCATGTCTTTCCCTGCGTCCTTTCACCAATTCAGGGCAGTCTCTTATAAAGATAGTGATTTATGATTTACTAATTTTCGTATGCTGTGTTCTTGTTCCCATCACATAAGTGTATAGCCGTATTCAAAAAGACTTGAAAGAACATTAGCAATAAGCATCCTTGATTTAGCTGTTTCAAAATCATATGAGTAGTGTTCCTTTCGAGGAAGGGCACAGCAACAGTTCACAAATGTTGTTCGTTTGGAGAAAGGAATAGTAGAAATCAATAGTGTTATTCCTTTTGAAAAGGAGCAGCAAAATCAAATAGGTGTCGTTCCTTTGAAAAAGGACCGGCAAAAATCAAAAAGTGATGTTCTTTTTGGAAACAGCAAAAACACACAAGTGTTGTTCCTTTTGAAAAAGGAACAGCAAAAATCGCAAGTGCTGTTCCTTTTGGAAAAGGAACAGCAAAAATCACAAATGATGTCCCTTTTGGAAAAGGAACAGCAAAAATTAAAAGTGTTGTTCCTTTTGGAAAAGGAATAGCAAAAATCAAAAGTGTTGTTCCTTTTGAAAAAGGAACAGCAAAAATCACAAATGTTGTCCATTTTGGAAAAGGAACAGCAAAAATCAAAAGTGTTGTTCCTTTTGGAAAAGGAACAGCAAAAATCACAAGTGTTGTTCCTTTTGGAAAATGAACAGAAAAAATCACAAATGTTGTCCCCTTTTGGAAAAGGAACAGCAAAAATCACAAGTGTTGTTCATTTTGGAAAAGGAATAGCAAAAATCACAAATGCTGTCCCTTTTGAAAAAGGAACAGCAAAAATCACAAATGTTGTCCCTTTTGGAAAAGGAACAACAAAAACCAAAAGTGTTGGTCCTTTTGGAAAAGGAACAGCAAAAATTACAAATGTTGTCCCTTTTGGAAAAAGAACAGCAAAAATCAAAAGTGTTGTTCCTTTTGGAAAAGGAACAGCAAAAATCAAAAGTGTTATTCTTTTTTAAAAAAGGAACAGTAGAAGTGACAAAACGTGTTGCAAAGATAGGTACAAAATAATTCAAGACATTATATACAAATTGTAAGGAAAAGTAAATTTCTTAGTGAGTTACAGGTGAGGAAGACTTTTCTTCCTCCCCTAATATCTCCATATCTGAATCTTGGCGTAGTTGTTGGCAGAAGGACTCCCGAGTAAGTGGTTTGTGATAAAGACGGATTCGATGGCCGTTTTCCTTAAAGGTATATCCAGAACCATCAATAGTAATGAGGGTAAGGGTACCATTGTCATGTACTTTCTGAATTTCATATGGTCCCAGCCAACGAGTCTGGAGTTTCCCGGGGAAGTCCTGAAACCTAGAGTCATATAATAGAGCCCAGTCTCCTTCGTGGAAGACTCTATTTTTAATGAGAGCATCATGCCATTTAGCTCTCTACTACTGTATCAGGGCAGTGTGTTGAAGTGCAGAGAGCCTAATTTCATCTAGGTCATTGATCTGTTGTAGTCGATTAGTCTGTGCCTCAGTTAAGTCTAGACCAACTTCTTGTGCCGTTCGTAATGTCTGGATTTCAAATTCTATAGGAAAAACTGGTTGTTTTCCGAACATTAGCTAGTAAGGTGAGTGATCAGTGGTGCTTCTCCATGTTGTTCTATAAGCCCACAGTGCTTCAAGTAGTCTGGCAGCCCAATCACGTCTATGTGATGCAACTATTTTTGTTAGAATTGTTTCTATTATATTGTCGTTGCTTTCTACCTGTCCATTTGCCTGTGGGTGATATGGGGTGGTAATTTTATGATGAACATGATAATTATTGAGTGTTGTCACTATTCTGTTCCCAGCAAACTGTGGCCCTCCATCTGTAATTATCTCTCTAGGGAGGCCATAGCATACAAATAGATGGAGCAGGAACTGTATAACAGATTCTTCTGTAGCTCTGGGCAAGGCCTCTACTTTAACCCACTTGGTGACGTATTCTGTTGCCACCAAAATGTATGTTTTCTGGTTTGATGGTGGGTTGATTGGTCCCACAAAATCAAGAGCCCAACACTCAAATGGTTCGATGACTAACTGTGGTTTCAAAGGCATCTCATCCGACTGACTAGGGCGTCCCGCTCTCTGGCAACTGTCACATGCTTGGACAAATTTCTTTGCATCTTTGAAAATTGTGGGCCAATAATACCCTGTGTGTAATAGTTTATGTGCAGTCCTGCGATCATCGAAATGTCCACCACATGGTTGGTCATGGCATGCTTTCAATATATCAAAAATTTCGTCTTGTCGAACACATCTCCTGATTTGCATGTCTGGCCCTGTGTGAAACAAATAGCCCCCAATCCAGGAAAATCTGGTACTTCGCTGAACAATTTGTTTTTGCTCATTAGGGGTTAGATGCTTTGGTAACTTACCTACTGTTAGGTAATTGGCGACATCAGCATACCAAGGTGTTTGAACAGCAACGGCAAAGAGATGCTCATCTGGAAATTGATCTTCAACTACTGCTGCATCGACTGGTTTTGGCATTCTTGAGAGGAAATCAGCTACCGGGTTTTCTTTCCCGGGTCGATCCTTGATTGTAATATCAAATTCCTGCAATAAAATCAGCCATCTAGTTATTTTGCCATTTGTGATAGGCTTGTTTGCTAAATATTTTATAGCAGAATGATCTGTGTACAAGATAACAGGATATCCAGTAATGTAATGTCTGAATTTATTGACAGCATGTATAACAGCTAGAAATTATTTTTCAGTGACAGTATAGTTTAATTCAGCAGGGGATAGATTTTTGCTAATGTAATAAATTGCATATGGTTTTCTATCCTCCTCCTATCCAAGGACTGCTCCTATGGCTGTGTCTGAGGCATCAGATGATATCTGGAATGGAAAATCCCAATTCGGTCCCCAAAGGACTAGGGTTGTAGATACGAGCTTCTTCAGATCATTGAAGGTACGTTCACATTTTTCTGTCCAAAGAAAATCAATATTACCAGTTAGTGCATACAATGGTGCAGCAATACGTGAATAATGTTCTATAAATCTTCTGTAGTAACCAGAGAATCCAAGAAAGCT
>APFE030250449.1:0-15597 GCA_000404065.3 Pinus taeda | reverse complement strand
TAAGCATATTTCGGTATTTTCCATTAATGAAATGAAGTGTTATTTCCGCTGCATCTCTTTATTTATGGTTATCGCATCTCTGTATTTATGGTTATCTCTGTAATCTATTGCGTTCCTGTTTAAATCCGGATCATATGTACTTGGTTGCATCCTCAAATTCATTCCCTTCTTTTGAGGTAAGATTTAAGTTTAGATCCATTGGAGTAGAGAGAGGGATGAAAACTGCCATATCGAATCTCTTTAGTAGTTTTCCATCATACTTATTTTTTGGGAAATTAATATGTATTTTGGATTTTGATTGACTTCAATTCCCAAGTAGTAATAAATATGTCCCAAATTTGTCATTTCAAAAATTCTTCAAATATTTCTTCATGGATGGAATATAAGTTTCATTGTTTCCTACTATTAACATTTCATCTACATATACTGCATGATACATAATTGTTTTTCCAACATTTTTGAAAAAAAAAGTTGTAACACCAAGATTGTAATGTTTGAAATTTAGTTTCAGAATATGTTCAGTTAGATTTTCAAACCAAGCTCATGGTGCCTATTTTAGACCATACAAAAATTTGATGAGCTTGCATCGATTTTTTTTCTTTCCCCTTCATAAAAAAAACCTGCAGGCTGAGACAAAAAGACATTTTCATTCAAATCCCCATTCAAGAAATCTATAATCACATCCATCTAATGGATTTTCAATCCTTTCTATGATGTGAAAGAGAATATGTTTTGGATGATGACCCATTTTGCTATGGAAGCGAAGATTTCCTCATAGTCAACACCTTATTTTTGTTCAAATCCTTTTACCACATGCATTGCTTTGTGCTTTTCAAGTGAGATGTCTCCTTTATACTTGTTTTGGAAGAACCACTTGCAGCCAATTGGTTTGGTTTCTTTTGGAGGGTCCACTAACTTCCAAGTCCCATTTTTTATAAGTGAATCATATTCCTTCTACATGGCTTCTTTCCATTCATCATGAGAAACAACTTATTAGAATAAAGTAGGTTCAAAGTTACCGCAAATATTCAGTTCAGAATTATACAAAGTATTTAAGTCATCTATATCACTTGAGTTTGCACCTCCTTTGTCATCTTTTGTAGACCTCTTGGCCCCAGACTTTTGATCTCATTAGGATGGACATTATCAAGTCCCTTTATCAACCACTTTGGTTGTTTTGGAGAAGGACTAGATGGATCCTCTGAAGGTGTAGCGTCATCAATGTTCAACATCTTAGTTCTTCTTATAACATCATCTAAGTTTGAAGAAAGTTCCAGAAATTCTTCATGAGGAGCTGGTTCTGGTTACAAAGAGGGATATCCCAAATATTTACCTAGAATTGGGTCCCCCCCCCTCAACATTTGGAATATCATTGTAAAGTTCATAATAATTCTTCATTGGAGAAATCCTTTCTAGATGAACAAACCATCTTTCACCATTGTGTTCTTTGTGTAGATGACCCAAAGAAACACAAAATCCTTGTGCAACTACTTGTTGGCCACTACTAGCTAGGAAGCCCCATCTCCCTATATCAACAAATGGCAACTTGCCAGAGGCCCCATCCTACTCAATAATTGTGGGCCACCCTTTCATCCATTTTCATATTAGACCCGAAAACACAAAACATCAACTAAAACTTCGCGCAACCAAATTATTTCCCATACAAACTCTGTATCAAATATCATCAACAAACATCTACAACATCATATTTATCATGACCTCACACAAACAACACATTCTCACTATCAACACAAAGTAACAACATAAACTTAAGTATAATAGATGAGTCGTGACTCAATAATACTTCTAATTTCCATACAAATACTTGTATCCCACTATAACAATAACATATTGATATAAGGCATACACCAAAAATACATTACATGACATATAGATGCTCTCAGTTATACATATCAACAACATATATTCACTCACTCAGCCACACCATACTCACTCAACAAATCAATTCTATTTGCATACATACATGGCATTATGACATCAAAACAAATCACACTCAACCATACACTAGATAACAACAATGTATATGGCATAAGACTTCTATAACAATACAATACATCCCTGGAAACAAAACCTTACAACAATAATAACATTTGATAACAACACAACCTTGCAACTTCCACTGCCATGTTCTTTACATAGATGATTACTAAAAGGCTTTAATATTATATTTTAAAGGAATAACAAGAAAAAAATAAAGTATATACATTGAACCATTTGGCTCGCCTTCTACGTACTATTTAATTTTCAAAATTGCATTATGAAATTTAGCCTTCCATACACATATATTTACAAACTTTAAACAAATTTTCCATTGATAAAATTAATAAATGATAATCTCATCAAATTAACAATCATTCAGAAATTTCTTACACATAGTAAATACCAAAAAACTAAAGTGTATGAAAATGAATACATTTACCAACACTAATTTTTCAATCAAAACTACATTCATCTTAAGAACATGTTCACATTCATGTTCAACAATAGACACCGTCTCCTTTCTCTCCTGCATGGGGAGCACTCAACTTTGGTACCATGTCAGACTGAGGATCATGTGAAAAAATCCAATGTATATTCATTAAGAAATGAGAGATATTTATTATAATGAAAACATGTGGGCTATTAGTTTACCCAACCAACTATTCATTACATCACCTAATTTTACAAATAAGTAATTTTAACCATAATCCCGAAGGATTATAGCATCTAACAGTCTCAAACTTTTGAGAGAAAATTTAGCAAGTATCCTATAGTAGACCTTTGATTTCTCGAAGAAAAGTTTGGCAAAACTTGGGATGTTTTTGTAGCAAACCTGGTAGACCTCTTTTGAAGTAGCCTTGGACACCCGTTGAAGCATTTTTTTTGGAGTTGACTTGGATACATTTTGAATTACATTTTGAGTGACTTTAGAGTAGATTTTGGAGACCCTTTTTCGAGGATCTCTTAAAGCCTTATTTGTAACATATTTTGGCCCAACAATTGAAGGAGCATATAAGAATTAAGAGAAGAAATTTTGAGCAGGCCTGTGAATCCCTTCTAGGAAAAACCCAAGGAAGACTTGGAGTAGATTTTGAAGACAATTGTTAAAGTAGAGTTGGAGATGACCTTTGGTGCTTATTCTGAAGTCTTGGAGCAAGTTGTTGAAGACAAGGGTATTGATGATCTAAGGTATGAAGCTTTCTTTATAAAATTTGGATGTTGTTATAACTGGGTCATTGTCCCTGGTATAGGAGCCCAAGAAATTCTATTTTATCTAGCATTCTATAGGGTGGCAAGGTGATGCTAGGGAAGGAAGTTGTAGCTTCCTTCAATAGGTTGTCACCTACTTTGAGTGGGATCTTGTAAAAATTGGGTTTGTAGTCCTTCTAGTTGTAACTTCCCTTTATATACTTAAACAGTTGATACTTAAACAATTGAAATCTATGAAATATTGATTCATCCCCCTCTTAGTATTTCCAACATCCATAAGAGGGGGGAACACTAGACATAGATAGGCCCGTGGAAGGTGGAAGGTTTAAATTACCAAAGTTTGCATAATCCATCAATTGGGAAAAAGTGAGATGTAAAAAAGAAAAGGAATGGGGGATAATTAACAATGTACCTTTAGAGGGTAGAGATCCACTGTCATGGTTCAGAGTGTCCTATTATGTGAATGCTTTCTTCAACAATATTTATCGTCCCAAAGTGGGTTGGAATTTTAGTGTTGGATTGATATCTAATAACTCATTTTCTTAAGAACTCCTTTGCCTCTAAGAGTGCCTAATGTGGTGGTATGCTCTTTAAAATTAGACCAAGGGTTCTATTAGCCCTCTTTTGGGATGAGAGTGCAATTTATGACGAGATTCCCATGCTAGTGAAATATCCAACATTAGAATCGATAACCTTCATAGTTGAGGACCAAAGGCATGTACTCCTCCCAACCTATTACCATCTCCCAAAAAAAATACCTCATAAGTCTATGTTTATGAAAATCCTTACCATAGATTTGTCTCATGATGTTATATATGAGTTATCATGACCTAGGTAAGTTCCTAAGGAGTTCCCTACATCTCTCAAGAAAAGCTTGTGCCATCAATTTAGGAAGGGGGATCCAAATTTATCTACCCATAGTCTTCCAACCAAATATTTGCAAGAAAATTCCTTTGCATGGTGCATTGTAACATCCTCCCCTAGAACTAGTGGAACCCTAGCCTGTTCAACCAACTTAATGCATCCATCCTTTTTCTGCTTGCTTGAGGCTACCTAACTAGGCTAATGTGGTGAAACCTCTTTAGGAGTTGAAACAATTGTCTCTTTAGGGGGTTTTATTCCAAATTCCTTTGTTAATATGGCTCACTTCCTCTATAGAGGCGATAATATTGCTTAAAAAATTACAAGGTAGGGAATAGATAGAGGAACCAAGAGAGGTGTGATAGACCAATAAAACCTCTCTTTGATGGAATCCCTCACTGAAACTAAAACCCTCAGACAAAGTGATGTGTGTAGAAGGAACTAGAGGATAATTTCTTGCTAGCTAGGAAGAGGATGGTAGAAAATTTTGAGCAAGAGGGGTAACATCTGTGCCACTCCATGTATGATTGTTGAGAGCCCTGCTTGTAAGAAATTTGTTGTGACAAGCCTTCCATGGATTTTTTATGCTTGGCACTAAATCCACAAGAGGAAGGATCACTGATACACCAAATGGAAGGGGATCAACTATCTAGTTTATTCACCCCCCAGTCGCTCCCAAAGTGCCACCTTGTGAGAGTCCTAAGTCAATATGTAATTTTCCCTAGCGGTCATCTTGCTTGGTACTAAGGCTAGAAGGCAAAGCCTAAATCTCTTGAGAGTCATTTTTGTTTAGCTAATAATTGAGAAATTCCTCTAGGTACATCAACCATGGTGATAGGTTAGCATCCATATCATCCATCCTACCTATCCAAGGGAATCCACTTGCAACAACAATAAGGCTACCTATCCAATATTGTCTACTAAAAATTGGGGGACATTGTAGGAATCTTGAAAGAAAGATCATTGATAGAGGGAACAAGAGGCAAGATAAACATAGTAAAACAAAAAAAAGAGTGTCTTTTCACATAGCTAGATAGGAAGAGTATTCAAACTACAACTAAGTAACCAAACCACACTGCATGACCAAATTGCACATGCCATAGTATGTGATTAGTTTCCCTAGTTGCCACATGAGATCATAAACCCTTGTTGCAACTCCTCCATGTTTTTATTCAACCTACCTTCATTTGAACTCCACATAGAAATCCTCAATTCCCTTGTAATTATAAATCCTTAAGCTTAATTCTTTGGTCCACTAACTTGAGATTTAAATTTACCTTTCAATATTTTGGATACTAAGGGCATCAAGTTGGTTGTTCCCTTCATGAAATTCATCATGAAGTTACAAGGGTGTTGTAACACTTTCCCATCAAGTATCTCTATACCAAGGATGGTAAGCTGGTTGTACCCTTTAAGAAATTTCTTGAAGTTCCAAGGTGCTACAACACTTTCCCTTCAAATATCACATGACTAATTAGAGGAACATATGCATGACAATAAAGACAACTTTTAAATCTAGGTTTCCCCTTGTTGTGAGACTAATGGTGGACAAGAATCAAGGTGTCTTCCTTGATGTGAAATCCTTAGTGAAAACTTGTGACTAATTGAATCTATGGTCCAACCCTCACAACATCATGCCACTTCAAGGTGAAGGTTTCCAACCTTCCAACCCAAACCATGATTGGAGTACTAGCTAGTGGAGCCAAGAAAATTAGCCCCTACCTAACCAAGAAATACAATATATTCCATACAACCCCATTACCCATATTTGAGTCATTAGTTAAACATGTAACCTGTACCTACTAACAACTCATCAGTGTATATAAGAAAACCAAAATCATCATCCCTTACATGATGATTCAACATGTGCCTCCTTTCACACACTTAGACAATTGTCAATGACCTCTAATCATAAAATAAGTCATCAAAATATATGTATGCTAAGTGACATAAAAATAATCAATATTAACTATTATCATAACCATCAACATAGTTCAACTAGAATTTAAGTAAGAATTATATAAATCATCATCACATGAAATTTTAACTCGATCATCAATGTCTAATGTCCTCCAAGAATAAGGTGTATATCGTAATGTTCATCATAGAATTCAAGTTAACTCAAACTATCTATCTCGAATCAACTAGGAGAAGACACTACTGTAGGACAACGCTACAAAGAAGATTAAAAACATGAAACGTCATGCCTTATTTAAGGCAATTAGAATTGTTAAAGACCTTGAAGGGACAATTAATGAAGTGTTCCTTACGAACACCAAATTATCAATTAGAAGAAGAGCTTAGTGTAATAAGAAGATCATGGGTCAATGGATTCAATTATCTCACTAACCTTCAAGAAAATGAGACTAAGATATGGTTAGGTACTATTGTTATTAATGATAATAATTACCGATAATAATTACCATTGGGTAACCATTGATCAATTACATGCATATGAAAAAGAAATCAAGGAAGATATCTTTACACTCAGGGTTAAACAAGATATCAGGATGTGGAGTATATATTAGAATAAATTAAAAGATCCTTAATTGAAATTGTTAATTTCCCATTTTTCCTCTTGTTATTTGATAATTCAACTTTATTAAATATTTTTTTTTCATTTATAAATCCAATCCCTAACTACGTTTCTCTTTTCTTCTAGGTTATTATACTATTTAATTAATCTACACGAACCCCATCCCAGCCTGTTAAGGAAAAATGCATTTCTTTATTCATTTGTGTGGCGTGAGAGGCCAAACTTTACCTAAGTTTAAAATCCAATTTGTAATATATTTTACTCTCAAAGATATATGTTTCATAGTTCATATAATTAACTGTGGTTTCAATGAAGTTTATATTAAAGAACGAGTTACCATAAATTTTATTTTATGCATCTTATGATTTTAAATGAACAAAATTAGTTAAATTTCTTTGAAATATTTGGACAATTATTTTATTTTGTCTCTATTTATTGTTTCCAATAAAATTTTCTCATGTTATAAATGGATGGGGAGTGATGGAATGAGTTAGGTATTTCTATTTTGAGTTTATCATCTGTTTCACTATATTTGAAGCATACCACCTAGTCTGCCCATAAGTGTGGAGTTTTAAATAATTTATTTCTTTATGAGTAAATTATTTTAAAAGATGGCTATGAAAGAGGAGTACCAACTCTATAAAAACATGGAGGGAATCACAAAAATTCCTTAAGATTTTAAATCTTGTCCCCGAAAGAAAAGGACATGGATTTTAAATCTTTGTCCCTAAAAGAAAAGGAGATCACTAGTAATGTGAAAAATGCTAAGATAAATGAGAATTTAAAATAAAACCAATAAGATTCAAGATAATGATGTCAACCATGGTAAATGATTCACTATTTTTAGAGTAAAAAAGTAAACATATAAAAAAATAAAAAAATAAAAATACTACTTTTCAATGGTTTTCATTGGACCTGCTATATGGAAAATGAAAAATACATGATAGTCTTTTTACATATATTTCTTATTATTCATGCACCAAGATCTATAGATAATATGCTATTGCAACCGTGGAAACAGCTATTTCATCAACTACTATATCATGGCATGGCAACAACTTGAAAGGAAACTTTTTCCTAGGGACAAGTTACAACTACTTCTAAGGTGCTAGTTACGTTTTATGAGCACTTCAGTGAGGTTGTATTGGCTTCGGTAGAAGGATGCTTACTTTAAAGGTATCAATTTGAGTTATATTGGCCTCTATAAAGTGATGTTTACTTTAAAATGAAATACATATCTATTAATTAATGTAAAACTTCAAGTATGCAATCACGGAGAGAAATAAAAACAAATCATGCATTAAAAAAAATGAGAAATATACATCATATCAGAAGTCATCCCTCTCATCTTAGATTAATTTCACTCAGAAAGACTCCGAGAAGATTAGGAAACCCTGTGAATTTTAAGTCAGGCCTTCCTCGATCGATCGATCTCAACCCAAAGCGTTGAGATGGATATCAAATAAACAGTGTTCATTTCAAGCTTTTCTTTATGGTTTTTCTGAGAATTTTCAAGCCAAATGAAGCAGGATTGATGACATTCCGAAGTTGGGCTATATTCCTTGCAGTTGCCATAGTATGTCCAGCAACAGCAAAAGTGTCACGAGCAACCTCACCTACTTCGTCTCCAAACCTGCAATCAAAGCACACCAAATAATGAAAACCCTAGTCATAACTAATTTTAAATCTATTTGCAATTACAATGTTTCAACAATGTCGTTCATTTCTCCAGATACCTGCACGCACCTGTGTTTGACAATGTCTGTTGCCACCGTAGAAGTTGATATCAAAGCATCCTTCCCAGCCTCTTCCACAGCCTCCATAATTTGGTCTGCAATTTACAAACGCAAACCAAATCATAACAATACTTGATGATGAAAACATGTTTTGCACGTAAAATGAAATAGGTATTCACGTACTGAAAGACTCCCATGAAACAAGAAACATCTCCCCGGGTAACGTTTTGAAGAATTTTTGTCCAGCCTTGGAGTTGTTTGCAGATATTCTCACTACACCAGTTGTTAAATCATGTATACTCTTCAGCGCATTCTCACTAATATTCTCTGTCGCCTTTGATAGCCTTTTAACCCTAGCCATGCATATACACAGACAAAATCAGACAAACTCCATTAACACTGATAAAAACTCTGAACATTTTGGAATTTTTTACTCTTTTCAATTAGGTTTTTGAAATATTCCAAAGTATTTAATCTGAATCTATCATATTTTTAAAACATTCCAAAATCCATAATCAAAATAGAATGAATTCTTTAATCAAAATTTAAGTGAGTAGAGAATCCACTAAAGATAATTTAATTGGCCATGACGATATTATAAAACATGGTATAGACCATAAAATTTAATGTTCAAATCATTAATAAACCAATGTTCAAATCCTAATAATAAAGGAACGAAGCTAACTAAAACACCTGCCAAATCATAAAAATAAAATCAACCAAACACCCCCCATTAAATTAATTTTACCTTGCAATGCTTTTCACCAATCGAGGATTTATCTCTGAACCCTTCGTCACATTTTCCTCCATGCAATTCTTAAGGAGTTTACCACCTTTTTGGACCTGAGAAGAATAAGCCCCACTACAAAAATACAGACCATTCACGAGCTGTCCTTGTTGGAATTTAATTCCAACTGCAAACAATTAATGCAGAACAAAATCTGATCTTCAGCAATTAATTTCAGATTGTTCGGTGCCGTAAAAGTTCCCTGATATTTTGTAGAATTAAATCCCCTGCAGACAGCCGTCTTATTTTTTGCTGTAAAAGGTCATCACCGCCTCACCGCCTCTTCTGCAATAAATACGCAGATAATTATCAGCAGATATTTTGAATAGTTTATTGCTTAAAACAGATATTTATTTTCCTATAAATGTAAGCGCACATCAGTTCTGTAATTTAAGCAAGGAAGTGAATGAGTGTAAGCAGAAAAGAACAGCAGTTCTGTTTTCTGTAATTTCTGAACAGCAGTTCTGTTTTTTTTGAGTGAAGGTTAGAAGAACGAGTATCTCTTCTGTAATTGCACAGCAGTGCTGAACCTGCGATTTTCTGAGATAGAAAATCGATTTCTGGAACTGAAGCGTTCCTCTTTTGTAACAGCTAAGTTTTTATATCAGCTTGCTTATTGTTCATAAATACAAGTTTACAGTTCATCAGTTTACTGTTTTACTGATATTCAGTTACTGTTACACAAAGTGTTAAAAACACTTTGATTTTACTCTAAGTAATTTTTTATGCCCATAAAATGACTTAGCGTCAAAATCGCATTGCTAAAACACCGTAAGTCGAAAATAGTTTTGCGTCAAAAAAACACTGTTGCTGAAACACCACGTTCAGCAACTGACGAAATTTTTACGTTGCTGAAACACCTGTTTCAGCAAAGCGGTTACGTTGCTGAAACACCAGTTTCAGCAAAGCGATTTTTTTTTCTGTTTTCGCTGTGTAAAAAAACAGAGCATTGTTGTGTTCTGTTCTTTTTGTTCGGAATGCCCAGAAATTCCCAACATGGTATCAGAGCGTTGTTCTCTGGTCTTTTGTGTTTGAAATCACCATAAAATTCCAACAACTTGAAGGGCCTCCAAAATCTTTACTTGGCCGGGTGTTCCAATCTGCAGAGGCTCCCAGACTTGGTAGGGAACCTGACGAACCTTAAAACTCTTTACTTGTTTGATTGCTTCAATCTGCGGAGTATCCCAGAGTCCTTGGGGAATCTGATAGGCCTCCAAAGACTTGACTTGTTGGTTGCTTCAATCTCTTGACGCTCCCAAAGTCGGTGGGTAACCTTACGGGCCTCCAAAGTCTTTGTTAGAGGTCGTGCTCCACTCTGCAGACGCTGGTCCCAATCTCGATTAGGAACTTAACGGGTTTGAGAGTGTCGTGAAATCTACGGGTGTTCCAATTCAGAGATGTTGCCCAGTATTGAACATTTGAGCTCGTTGGAGATGCTATAAGGGTCTGTGTCCCAAAGTGCATTGGAATGCAGGAGTAATGGAATAACTGCGCCAACTCGTGGGAAGAGGCTGCCAAGAAGAGTAAGCTACAGGGAAATACAGGCCTGAGGACGATTCATCGATTCAGAATGACAAACAATACTGTCAGGCTTCTGAAATGCGTAGCGGGGGTTTGTCTAATATGTTTATGGGTGAGCATTGTAAAACTCCTTCGAATTCCGTCCTTGTTTGGTTTATTATGTCGCTATTAAGGTTTAAACCCTTTTTTTATTTTGCCATGTAACAAATCCATTTTATCGTCTGAGAGCTTGGGGTTTGGCCTTAATCAGCACTTCAATAATCCTTTCTTTGGTGCGTCTCGCAGAACAGGGGATGTCGTGAGGGGTGGGTTGCGAAAGCCTTGGGATGCAGTGGAAGAGAAGGAAGCTTTGTATGTGTGGGTGGACATGCAGGGATTGGGAAAAGAAGATGTCAAAGTTTATGCGGAGGAGAACGCACTGGTGATAAAGGGGGAATCGCTCTCAGACACAGACTTGAACGGCGATAGATGGAATTACAGCTCCCGGATTGAACTTCTTCCGAAAGTTTACAAGCTGGACTAGATCAAAGCCCAGATGAAGAATGGTGTTCCCAAGTTTACAGAGGAGGAAATCAAGAATGTGAGTAGGGTTTTTGTATGCACAAGTGCAACCGTGGAGGTTTTACCTTTTTGTATTTTCATTGTGATGATGTTCTCTCTGGTTTAATCACAATACAATGGCGCAGAGTGTAAAACTTGGAAGCTAAGACAGTTTCAAAGTGGTGCTCATATTTTCAATCTTAAAAAGGTATCAATGCATCTAGATTCTAAATTCTCTTAGATTTTGGTTTTCCAAAGATTTTGATTCCGAACATTGTTATAATCAAAATTTCTGTAAATTTTCATGTCCAGACTCCAATTTAGATGAATGAATAAAATTTCTATTGATTTTCGTTTTCAGACACACCAACCAATTTAGATGAATGGAATATGGAGGGTGATCGAGATAAGTTCCTCACACATGTTTTGGTTTGACATTTTATAAAGTGAGACAATTTGAATAATGTTGGAAATTTTCTGCTAAATTTCAAAACAAAATCACTAAACAGAGAACAATGCTCTGTTTTTCTCCAGGATCTTAACACAAAAAAAATTATGAGCAGACAAAGTTTTACACATACAAATAAAACTTGTATTCATTAACAAAATGCCTGATACAGAATAAGATCTTCTTCCTCCAACAAAGGGATTACACCAGTTCCAAAAATGAATTTACTCTGTCTCTGCAACAACAACAAAAATACTTTGTCTCATAATAAAAATTCAACATTGTTGTATAAAATTTTTATTTACGCGCTGCTGCGTTACATTCCATATGCCTTCAAAAGAAACATTACATATTCAACCAACAAAAGTTTAACATCCATACGCTGTTGTGTATCTTCTCATTACATTTCATATGCAATGAACAACATCTCAGAAATTCACACTGCTGTGTGAAAAAATGATTTTCCTTTGTATTTTCTTACATTTCATTACAATGCGTATATTATAATGAACAACAAAAAAAAACTTACATATCAATAAAACATAACTATTTGTTTTTTTTTTTTTTTTTTACATGACCCATACTCCCGTACAAAATAACATAAATCTTTTACCTACATTTACGACCATCAATTAATTTTACTTATTGTTTTACTGGCTGTCAAAAACTTTCACTTCACGCAATATTCATTTGTTGCAGGCATGTACATTAACTTTGGTTTAATCAACGGACATCATCCATCCTTGCAATCAGACGAATATTGCTTGCCCAAACCAAACGAATGTTACGTCCCGATGAAAAGATGTTTTGCAAAAAGTACTGAGGACACACGTCGAAAGGTGTACAGTAGCGGAGCCCCTCAGAGGAAAACCACTACCTCAGCAAAAGTGGTATGATGGAAACAGGTTGTTTTCATGAATTAAATGCAGCAGTTGGAAATTACATTTCAACACTCCCCTTTAATTTCAACTACTCGGTTATCAGTCATACCCAGACATTTCTTCAAAAACTCAAAACTTTTCTAGTCCAATGGCTTGGTCAGAATGTCTACAACCTGCTCCTGAGTCCTGCAATGTCTTAAAACAATTTCTCCATTCCTTACCAATTCCCTGATGTAATGAAACCTTGTGTCAATGTGTTTCGTTCTCTTATGAACCACCGAATTCTTGGATAATGCAATAGCTGAGCTATTGTCACAAAAAATCACCGTTCCTTTTGCCTGCTCTTGGCCTAAGCTCCTTAACATCCTTCCCATCCAAACTGCTTGACATGCTGTTGTTGTAGCTGCCACATATTCAGCTTCTGCTGTAGAAAATGCTACAATAGGTTGTTTCTTAGAAGCCCATGAAATAGCTCCTAAACCCATGTGAAAAACATAACCGGATGTGCTTTTCCAATCATCTACACTTCCAGCCCAATCACTATCAGTGTATCCAATTAAATCTAAACATTCTGAAGTAGTATATAAAATGCCAAATCGTTTAGTACCTTTAACATACCTCAGAATTCTTTTTGTTGTCTTCCAATGTGCTTCTTTTGGCCTCTCCATGAATCTGGAAATTAAACTAACAGCAAACATTATATTCGGCCTAGTTGCAGTCAAATACATAAGGCTGCCAACTATGCTCTTGTACAAACTAGGATCAAAATCCTTGCTGTTGTCCTCTTTGCTGAGTTTTAATCCCATTACTGTGGGAGTGATTGCTGCTTTGCTCTCCTGCATGTTGAATCTTTCCAATACTTCATTAACATATTTTGCTTGTGAAATAAAAATTCCATTTTCATTTTGATCTACTTCTATTTCTAAAAAGTGTCTCAGCAAACCCATGTCAGTCATTTCAAATTCTTCTTTCATGACTGTTTTGAAGTTTTCAATAAGGTAGTCATCATTACCTATGAAAATAACATCATCAACATATAACACAACAATTAGTATTTTACCATCCTTTTCTTTGATGTAAAGGGTGGGTTCTCCCTCACACTTTTCAAATCCTTTTTCCAGTAGATAGGAATCTATCCTACTGTACCACGCTCTTGGCGCTTGCTTCAGCCCATAGAGAGCTTTCTTCAATCTGCACACTTTGTGCTCTTGGCCTTTCTTTTCATAGCCTGGAAGTTGTTCAATGTAAACCTCTTCCATTAACACTCCATTTAGGAATGCTGACTTCACATCGATTTGGTAAACTTTCCACTTGTTTTGTGCTGCTATGGACAACACTGCTCTCACGGTTTCCATTCTTGCAACCGGTGCGAAAGTCTCCTCATAGTCTCTCCCATACTGCTGCTTATATCCTTTGACAACAAGACTTTCTTTGTGTCTTTCTATTTTGCCTTCAGCATTACTCTTGGTTTTATAAACCCATTTGACTCCAATGACTTCTTTTCCTTTTGGTAGCTCAACCAAATCCCATGTCTTGTTTTTTTCTATGGCATTGATCTCCTCATCCATAACTTCTATCCATTTCCTATCTTTAATTGCGTCTTCAAAATGAATAGGGCCATCAACATGACAATATAATGCAAACAAAGAATTCATACCTTCATTTGCTGCCTCTTGTTCATAAATATCACTTAAATTTATGAACTTCTTACCTCTTTCATTTGGTGTACAAGTGCTTGAAGATGCACTTGAATTTTCTCCTTGTGGTGTGCTTGGAGAAGCACTCTCATTTCTCCTCAAGGGTGTCTCTTGCTGCCCTTGCATTGGCGCTGTTGTTTGGGGATGTATTTCAGCCATCTCCTCATCATCTTCATCATGAGACAAACAGTTTTTAACATTCACTGTTTTCTCTATGCTTCTATCCCAAGTTTCCTCCTCAATGAACTGAACATCTCTGCTCACAAAAAACTTCTTGGTAGATGGGATACACAACCTGTAAGCTTTGAATTCCTCACTGTATCCAATGAAAATACATTTCTCCCCTTTGCTGTCCAACTTCCTCCTTAGCTGATCTGGAATGTGTGCATAACCCACACATCCAAAAACTCTCATGTGGGTGACTCCTTGCTTTCTCCCACTCCATGCTTCTCCCGACACTCTATTCATCACTGCTTTTGTAGGACACCTGTTCAAAATATACGCTGCACAATTTACAGCTTCAGCCCAATAGTCATTTGGCAATTTCTTTGCCTTCAGCATACTCCTCGCCATATCCATGATGGTCCTGTTCTTCCTTTTAGCAACTCCATTTTGCTGTGGGGTGTACCTTGTTGTAAATTGTTTGTGTATTCCATTTTCTCTGCAAAACCGTAGGAATTCTTTGGAGATATACTCACCTCCTCTGTCTGTTCTGAGAACTTTAATATGCAGCCCGCTTTGGTTCTCCACAAGTACTTTGAAATTTCTGAACTTCTCAAACACTTCACTTTTGTTTTTAAGAAAACAGACCCAAGTTTTCTTGTAAAATCATCAATAAAAGTTAGGAAATATTGGCTGCCTACAAGTGATGGAGCCTGCATCGGTCCACATAAATCTGAGTGGACAATTTCTAAGGGTCCCTTTGCCCTTATGCTTTTACCTGATGGAAAACTTTCTCTATGTTGTTTTCCCAAAATGCAACCTTCACATAGGCTGTCCGTTTTCTCTATCAATGGTAATCCTTTCACCATTCCTTTTCTACTTAACAAGTTTAGACCTCCAAAATTGAGATGTCCAAATCTCAAGTGCCACAACCAATTTTCATCCTCTGGCACGCTTTGAAAGGCCTCTTGGGTAACTGCTGCAATTTCATTTTTGTTTTTCAAATCTACCCTGATCCTGAGAGGGAACATCCTGTTCCTTGTCATCTTCACTTTAGCAATGCATCGTTTGTTGGGTGCTATATCCATGATGGTACACACATCATTCTTAAAGGAAACATTGTAACCCTTTTGAACAAGCTGTCCAATACTTAAGAGGTTACATCTCATTCCGGGGACATAATAGACATCTGCTATGGTTTTCCTTTCTCCTTGCTTT
>APFE030250444.1:0-13564 GCA_000404065.3 Pinus taeda | reverse complement strand
TCTGTCCAAACAGTTTAATCTTGGCAGATTCTTAGATAGGTAGAGAAGCAGAAGAGCCCAACAGCTCAATCTGGGCTCTGGAAGAAATAAGGGTAGTATGTAGATAGGAAAGCATCAAAAGAAAAATGTATGATGGGTTTGCAAGTCTAAGTGCACCCCCAAATAAAAGAAGAAAAAATGCTAGGCAAGTAGGCTGGGTAGGTAGCTCCGAGGCTATTGAATTGCTCACCAGTTCCAAGTTTTCGGGTATCATATCATGCAGAACATAATCAGCAAAGATTTGTAAGCAAAAAGGCTCAAATGAGGTATAACTAACTCCCCTTCTCTGTTTTCCCCAATCATTAACTAACATCCCCAAAAGAGGTCAAGGTCTGCTTGACACCTCTTAAGTTCATCATCTTCATAACTCTGGTTTGAGTAAAGATCTGCTTTACTCAAAGTCGTTCCATATCTTCTCCCAAAGTATGGTCCTACCCCCTTGCAATAGCCTAAGCTCTCCCGAACTTAGCGCTTTCTTACCATCTGCATATTAACCACTAACATTATTATTTAGCTCCCTATTCTCCCC
Organism: Pinus taeda; assembly: GCA_000404065.3. Taxonomy (NCBI): domain Eukaryota; kingdom Viridiplantae; phylum Streptophyta; class Pinopsida; order Pinales; family Pinaceae; genus Pinus; species Pinus taeda. The sequence continues at coordinate 12,996 of APFE030250444.1, read as the reverse complement.
GTCCCCTTATTAATATTAAGTAAAATCCCCCTATGTAATATCCCTCCCCCTGGTTGAAAAATAACCATAACAACTCCCGGGAATTGTTCAATTTATCAGAAACTAAGCAAGAACCCCGATCTCCAAAACCACCTCCCAGATACTATGGACTCCTTCCAAAGTATAAAGTTCCCCCGAGGTAGTTGGACCCCTTCCGAAACCTCAAAAGCCTTCACAGCCACTTGCTTACCTTTTCTCCTCAAAGTCGTTTTCGTGTCGCAACCTCACCCTCTCACATTCATGCAAAACATTTCCCATCCGTCCCTCGCCGATGCGATGTTGCGAAATCGGCAATCGGCGATCATAAACGCCGAATGTCTAATCCATTCACCTCTCTGTCTCCGCCGATGCGATATTGCGATATCGCATCGGAGTCTCTTCACCACAGTCCATCTAGTATCTCACCACGTCGTGCTGTACCAGGGACCCACAGCTGACGTCATCCGCCGTACAGCCGATGCCATGCTTAGGTCGACAGCCAGAAAAGCCGAAAAAGCTTCGTGCAGGAAGAAAAGTCGCATTTCGGAGCTCCAGATCAAGAAACAGAGGCAGTTTCCGATGCGCGAATAGCGCGATCGCTACGGGAAATAGGCCATTTCAAGGAATCTTCAGGGAATCTTCTGATTGTCAAGCCCACTACGCGCCGAAAGAGCCCGAAATTCGCCCAATCGTGCCAAAGGTTCCGGTTTGAAGACAGCAGCAGATCAGTCACAGAGTTTAAAGTGTATCAGATCAAATCAGCAGGCATCAAGCGTGTCAAAGAGTATCAGTCGATGGCGAAAACCATCAATGTAGCGGCAAAGTGTATCAAAGAATATCTTGAGCAGCGGCCCAAAGCAAGAGAAAATTGAATATCTTCCAGCAGATTCATCGAAGGAGAGTGAGACTACTTGAAGCTCTCAAATCATAATAATTGCACATTCAATTCGCACCAAAGCTGAACTGCAGCCCCGAAGCTCATTCACTCCAGCAGCACCACATCTAGTCCCCAAGGGCCACCTCGTCACCTGTTCCGATCCAGCTTCCCCCCGCACAGCCAAAACTATTTACTTGCATTTATTTCCAGCAACATTTAGATTTTTGAAGAGTTCTAAGCAGACCTGTCAAGGTCACTTGTAATGATGTCTTTCCGATATTTTGTTTATAAATACTGCCCTAAGCGATATTGTGAACGGTTGATTGGTTGGTAGTAGTTGTTGGTCAGTCTTCTTTCCAGCATTTTCTCTGAGTAAAGACTCACACTGTAACTGTCATATTTTTCCATAATCAAAGATTGCTGAAAGCATGGATTGCGAAACAACTTGATGTTTTCTCTTGGCCAAGGAATGATCACGGAATTCCTGTGTCTCTGCATGAATAAGTGTTTTTTCTTCCCTGTCTATTTTATGTTTTTATCACCTTTCTGCCTTTCTAAGTTGCAGGAAAAAAGAATAGCTTAAGATTTGTTTCATTACACCTTAAGTTCAATTTCTGCACTTTTCGATGTTTTCTTCAGAAATGGTTATGAGCTTGTATTCTTAAATGATCTGGTTTACCCCGTTTCTTTCACATATGAGTGCATGCCTTTGGAATTCTTAACTGCTCCGGGATCCCACTCATCCACTTCTCCCCTTTGTCAGCATGATGAAATGATTCTCTTTTGCCTTTCATCCCTGATGTTCATTCCGTACTTTCAGCAGACTGAGTATTGTATCCTGTGTGGCTATCCCGCTCCGTATCCCCTTGTGACCAAGAAAATGCTCGCATGCCTCAATCTGTGACTCCATGCCCAATGGTTCAAGACTTATAACACCTTACTGTGCCTCTTTATTCAAGAATCCTACCTTCCTTCCAATCACAGTCAACATTCCCTTGAAGTCAGAAAGCTAGCCTAAAATCATCAACTAAGGTTGAATCTAAAGGAGAGAGCCATGTCTGATTGCAGGTGGGCTAGAACCTGCAATCAGAAGATTGGTTTGTGGTTACCTCGGTCGTATCCCTACTAGGAGCCTAGGGACAACCTGAGTGATAACACATAGAATTCACCAACCCAGTTAACAGCTCATCCGCTGCAATACCTTCACCCTCCATTTTTCATGACCGCCATTCCTGAACCTTGTATCATCAGATTGTTTTCACCTCTAGAAAATCATTTGCTTCATTTTGTGTCGTAGATGTGGGATTCATTAAGGCCCTCCTATGACTGGTTACTTCTTGTCGACATTAGCTCATTATCCAAGAAGTTGACTTAGGAACAACCCTTTCAGTACTTTCAAGCTTGCATGCCTCAATGGCAACTTTCTCACTTCTGGCAACAGGTTTACATCAATGGCCTTCAACTGAAAGATTTTGCATGGTGTTCGACATCAACTCATATAGTCACACCACGTGAATTGTACTGTAGTACCTCAAGGGTCATTATCATTATCGGTGATTCCTCACGTGCCTGTTAACAGCTTACATCATTGGCTGGTAATCAGGCGATGTCTTTCCATGTTCGAATCCAGAACATCTTTTCACGTGGATCGACTTGTACACCAGGCGAAGATTGAACGAGTTTGAATACCTCGGATCTAGTTTCATCCATTCGAGCTGCGATATATTCAGGAAACTAAAGACATCAAATGTACTCCATAGCTGCACAAATGATCATCCAAACTAAGGGATGATGGCTCTAAAAGAATCACCAGTCTGCAACAGCAGAAGATTGTCTGTCCTATGTACATGAAAATGAATTTGTAAAGTTGAGCATGGGAATTCTCACCTCAGCTAGATCATCAAAATAATATGAAGATAATGTATTGTATTGTATCCTATTATAGGTCACCTTCCAGTTCCAAAAACCTCGGATCCTCATGATAAATCATTTCACCCAACATAAGAAGATTTACAACCTCATGCTTTAGGGGTCAACTGTTATAGACATATTTGGGCACTAAACCCCAATCACATATGTCGATAAACCAAGGGCTCTCAAACCCCTAAAAGTTTTGTTTCATACCCTAAAGGATCAAGGTCAACTGATTACATCATTTCCCAGAAGTTCCACCTGAAAAACTACTCAGAACTGGTCAAAATTGACCCATACAGGCTACTTCTTGGTCAAGGTGCGATGCATCTCACCTATTACATACGGGGGGTGAGATGCATACTGAAAAGGCCTTCTGTAGGGTGTGATGGGTGAGAGCAGACAAATGGCAGAGACAGTTTGCTAGGTGGAAACTGAGAGAATCTTCTAGAAACTTCTCATATGACACTTGCCTCTCTGAATTCGCCTAGGGATGAGTAAGCAATCATGAAATCTCCTAGTGGAACCAAGAACTATCATTGAAATGACACTAATCAAAAACCCAAAAGCTGACTCACCCCCCTGCAAATATCTATATATGGATCCCTCATCCTAAAGATCCAGAGGCTGGAATTTTGTAATTTGTATGGAAGTGTTGTTGGTTTCTCTTTGAGACATTGTATTGTTGGGTGATCTTGATTTTCATGAGGTGAAGAGGGCTTTCATTCTAGGAGGATGATGTTGGATCAGATAGCTGGGTTGTAATCCTCTCTTCTACGTCTACTATCAATAAAGTTATTTGAGTTTTCCTCCATATAATTGTGTGTTTAAGAATATTGTATTTGTGTATGCAATTGTATGGTTAATGTACTTCTGATTCTACATTGTTTACGGTATCATAGATCTCTATGCTTTGATGGTTTCTTGTTGCTTTGCCTCTATAGGTGTTCTTTGAAGTGGGACAAGTGAGAAAGGAGTGGCAAGCTCTATCAAAGGAGAGAGGAAACAAGCAAGGAGCCAAGCGAAAGATTAAGGTTGGTGCTCTCTGCTTCTCTCTTATCTATCATCCATAAAAGAAAACACCAGTTACTTTAAATTGTTTGCTGATCTTCTAGTCCCACTAAGACGGGAAGTTATCTTAGAAACAAACAATTCAAAGTAACTTGTGTTTTCCTTTATGGAAGATAGATAAGAGAGAAGCAGAGAGCACCAACCTTAATCTTTCGCTTTGCTCCTTACTTGTTTCCTCTCTCCTTTGATAGAGCTTGCATTCCTTTCTCACTTGTCCCGCCTAAAAGAACACCTGCAGAGGCAAAACAACAAGAGACCATCAAAGCATAGAGATCTATGATACCATAAACAATGTAGAATCAGAAGTACACTAACCATACAATTGTATACACAAATATAAGATTCATAAACACACAAGTATATGGAGGAGAACTCAAATAACTTTATTTATAGTAGAAGTAGAAGAGAGGATTACAACCCAGCTGTCTGATCCAACATCATCCTCCCAGCATGAAAGCTCTCTTCACCTCATAAAAAGCAATATCACCCAACAATACAATGTCTCAAAGAGAAACCAACAGCACTTCTTTACAAATTACGAAATTCCAGCCTCTAGATCTCTAGGATGAGGGATCCATATATAGATATTTGCAGGGGGGTGAGTCAGCTTCTGGGATTTTGATTAGTGTCATTTCACTGATAGTTCTTGGTTCCACTTGGAGATTTCATGATCTCTTACTCATCCCTAAGCGAATTCAGAGAGGCAAATGTCATATGAGAAGTTTCTAGAAGATTCTTTGGGTTTCCACTTAGCAAACTGTCTCTTCCATTTGTCTGCTCTCACCCATTGCACCCTACCGAAGGCCTTTTCAATATGCATCACATCCGCCGTGTGTAATAGGTGAGATGCATCACACCTTGACCAAGGAGCAGCCTGTATGGGTCAGTTTTGACCAGTTCTGAGTAGTTTTTTAGGTGGAACTTCTGGGAAATGATGTAATCAGTTGACCTTGATCCTTTAGGGTATGAAACAACACTTTGTTTGAGAGCACTTGGTTTATCAACATATGTGATTGGGGTTGTAGTGCCCAAATATGTCTATAACAGTTGCCCCCTAAAGCATGAGGTCGTAAATCTTCTGATGTCGAGTGAAATGCTTTATCATGAGGATTCGAGGTTTTTCGAACTAGAAGGTGACCTGTAATAAGATACAATACAATACATTATCTTCATATTATTTTCATGATCTAGCTGAGGCGGGCATTCCCATGCTCAGCTTTATAAATTCATTTTCATGTACATAGGATAGACAATCATCTGTTGTTGCAGATTGGTGATTCTCGTAGAGCCATCATCCTTTAACTTGGATGATCATCTGTGCAGCTATGGAGTACATTTGATGTCTTTATTTTCCTGAATATATCACAGCCCGGATGGATGAAACTAGATCTGGTGTCTTCAAATTCATTCAATCTTCGCCCGATGTACAAGTCAATCCATGTGAAAAGATGTTGTGAAGTCGCACATGGAAAGACATCGCCTAACTACCAACTAGTGATGTAAGCTGTTAACAGGCACGAGAGGAATCACCGATAATGATAAGGACCCTCAAGGTACTATAGTACAATTCACGTGGTGTGAATATATCAGTCGATGTTGAACACCATGCAAAATCTTTTGCTCGAAGGCCATTGATGTAAATATGTCGTTGGTAGTGAGAAGCTTGTCATTGAGGCATGCAAGCTTGAAAGTACTGAAAGGGTTGTTCCTAAGTCAACCTCTTGGATAATGAGCTGACGTCAAAAAGAAGTGATCCGTTGCAGGAGGGCCTTAATGAATCCCACATCTACGACATGAAATGAAGAAAATGATTTTCTAGAGGTGAAAACGATCTGATGATACAATGTTCAGGAATGGCAGTCATTAAAAATGGAGAGTGAAGGTATTGCAGCAGATGAGGTGTTAACTGGGTTGGTGAATTCTCTGAGCGACTTCTCTTGAACATATCGGTGACACTGAAATGGATTAGTAATGTTAACCCCAAAAATGGATGGTACGGAGGACCATTGGTGATGTGACCGGTGAATGGAATAACCCAACCCGACTCAATCATGGTGACAGAGTGAAAGTGTCATGTTCAAGAGTCACCTGCTACCAATGAAGTTCTTCAAGTTTTCTTCCCTTTTTCCCTAGTCATTGCTGACCAGTACCTCTTTACTTTTGTCAAGCTTGAGGAGGATAACATTTTCTTGTTCTATAATTTGCCCTTCGGGAAAACATGTCGCTATGTTTTAGCGAGCCTAGTGACAGTGAAACTTGCTCTTCTCCAGATGGATAAGTTCGTCACTAATGTTTTAACGAGTTTAACAGCAAAGATAACTCGGTCCTTTTCATGTTTAGAGAGTTCGAAAAGGGATGAAAAGGAAACTCCACCAGTCCTTTTTCATGGTATAATCCCTTAAGTTCGAAAAAGTATAAAATAATATGAAAGGGATGACTTTTCGATAGTTTTAGCGAGCCGAAAAAGACAAGTGCTCGATCTTTTTGTGGAATTATCCCTCAGGTCCAAAAATATTAAAATGTAGAGGAGGGATGGTGCTTCCCTTTACTTTAACGAGCTGGAAAGGCCGGTAGCTTGGCAATATTTTCATATTTTACGAGTCTAAAAAGAGCTTAAAGAGACTCATTTTTTAGGAATGAGTGATGTTTTCGAGTAGCAACTGGTTCCAGGTAAGTTTGGAACTTATCAAACATGGCAGCGTAAAAAGGGTGGCTAATAGAATCACTCGTTGCAGCTGTTCCTCAAAATGGTAAACAATCAAGTGGAGGATTATGATCGGATAAAAGAGTGGAGGTGACGGTAAGAACACGACCAAGGTTCAAAAGGCTGATAGCAATGCAATCACAAAGGTTATTTACTGAGGTTGGATTTATTTTTTAATGACCTTGAATCTTTAGAAACTATGCTCAGTGCTAGGTTTATTTTTTAACGAGCTTGAACTTTGCGGAAAAATTGCTCGTTCCAGTCATCTTTAAAGATGTCTCTTATTAGTAGGTTCATTTTTTAATGAGCTTGCCCCATGTGAAACTTTGCTCAGGGCCTTTTATATGCAGACTAGAAATGACCAACTACAGAATTAAGAGTTAATGAACTACTAAGGTTAGGTAGGATAGTCTCCTACAAAACATTTCCTTTGCTTTGATGGGGTCTACCAACAAAGGTGAATGGTGGATTAGACCAATCACCTAACCTAAGAAGTTGAACTAAAAGTTAGACTAAAATACTACAAGGTTAGAGTTACGCTGGTCACTTTTCACTTGCGTAAAAAATATTTGCATGCCCCCGGGTATAGAGAAAAGTAGAGTTTCCAAGTTACCATATGGAAGTCCTTGCATTTAAGCAAGATTGTTTCGTCCGCAAAGCAGACAAAACACTTCCCTGGCTTTGTCCATTGAAATAGACAAAGTTGAATGCTGTGGGTCGGCACTTCCAATCACATAACCTATAAGGAAATGTTGTTTTGGACCAATCACATAACCTTTGAGGAGATCTTGTTTCGGACTGATCCTACATCCTACATGGAAATGGCGTTTTAGACCAATCATATATCCTACAATGAGGAGATCCTATTTCGGACTGATCCCATATGCTACACGGAAATGGTGCTTCAGACCAATCATATAACCTACGAGGAAATATACTTTCCATCTGGGTTCGCCTACCGAAGCAGACCAGGGTGCATGCCCCGTGGGTTTTGTTACATTCACCGAATCACTCAACGTAACCGTGTTTGAATCGAGAAACTAAAGTTGGTCAACAAGTTGTATCATTCTACCTTCATACGGGAAACACATCACCCGAAAGAGTGAGGAAACAATAGCTCCCATGTTGTAAACGTAGTCATGCCCAAGGAGTAGATTGTAATCTAGGGGCCCTTGGACTACCATCATGTTCAAATGAACGGTTTTCCTTCTCAAAGTTATAGGCAAATTCGGAAGGATCCCTAACGGTTGACTGGTTCCGTTATTGAAGCCTGAAAAGTTTCAATTCTCAGGCAGAAGCGATGGCGCACCAAGCGCTTTCCAAGTAGATGAGGAAAGGATACTCACAGAAGCTCCTTCATCTATGATAGTCTAGCCATGATCATTCTGTAAACTTGTACTATGATTCAGAATGGTACATTAGATGGAAGGCGGGTTCCCGTTGGTAGATTCCAATCAAAGGAAATGACTAGATTGCTTGGAGGAGGGACCGAATAAACCGTTGGATGAATCTCTTGAAATGGGGAACTTCCTTCCTCTAGTAAGGGAATGGGTAGATTGCCCCCATGTTCATTAGACTCTGTGTTAACAAAAATAATTTGAACGGTGTCGTTCTCATTCTCTTTGGAGACTGTATCATCTGAAGGTGGACCTTCTGAAGACAAGACTAGGTCGATTGCTGTCTCGACCTGTTGACTTTGGTCCAGTGGACTCAGAGGGTTTATCTTCAATGATAGGCATTTCAACCGACAACAGTGGTATGTCAGTTGGATTTTCAACTAGCGATGGACTCGACAAGAGTTTCTTGTATCCAGGCAGAAGTTGCTACAGTGAAGGAGGACGGTTATCCAAGACACTTTTAGCTTCGTCCAAAAAAGGAAAATGGTGGAGGGCATGATCGCCTTCACACAACTTACAAGGAAATCTAGATCTTCCTTTTTTTCCATTGACTTAATTTTCGCTAGTCGATGTTGTACTCTCAACATGATCGACAGAGGTTGATGACACCGGATGGTGCAAGCGGGGAGACCAGTCTCTCAATATCCGCGGGATGCGAGGACAATCTCGATGATAGTGGTTTCCTTTGCAAATTACGCATGGAGATTTGGGTTTGGAAGGTGCGGTGTATGGATTTTCGCCAGACGATGCATAGTTGCCCCCTTGTGTGATTGGATTTTTCTTCTTCTTCTCCTTCCCTTTCTTCTTCTTCTCAGTTACTTGGTTTTTAGTATTAGTAATTTCACCAAGCAAAGAGGAAGAAGGAGAGGGAGAAATAAATGAAGTAGAAGGTGAGGGAGCAACTCCAGTATCATCTGGTTGCTGATTCGATTGTTATGGAATTATGGTGTTTTGAACGACAGAGGTTGAGAATAGCCATACTAGCAGGCCAATTGTGAGTCCTGGAAGGGACAATGTAGCCATATAAGGAGCACCAATATCTCCCCAAGAAGAGAAAGGACTAGGATTTCTCCCAAGGGGAAATCCTTGACTGGTGGACTCCATTACCTCAACCTAAGATCAATGAAGGAATAGGGATGTTATTCCGAATTAAATGAATTTTATGACGCTTTGACACAACTTGCTTTATCAATTTTTAAGAGTCGAGAAAAAGCTAAAGGTGACTCTAGTCGCCTTCGATTTTTAATGGGCCTGAAGTGAGAAGCGCTCAGATGGACCTTTTATTTTAGGGAGTCAAAAAGGAACAAAAGTGACTACTCTGGAAGTCTAGATAGAGGGATTAGCAAATCAATTGCAAAACTGCAATATACACCTTGATGGTAAATTAAAGAGAAATTACTAAGGACTTTATGTACAGCAGTCAATCTTCCCAAATGTTGTGTTCAGTGAATTTTGATCGATAGGGCGGCAGACATGGCTTCCTAAGGATAAAGGATATCAGCCTATTGTGGTCTCCCAATATGTACTCAATGGTACAGGGAGTACAAGTTCATACTGGCACTTGTCGTATCAAAGAGGAGGAATCACCCAACCTTCAATGAAAACGATAGTTACCAGGTTTTACAATGCTGAAATACGACTCTAGCCTAGACTTCTATATGTTGTGCGTTAGGTTCCAAAGCGTTTTTATGTTCATTGAGGTTTATTTTATAGTTGATCTTTTTTAATAAGTTGCCTTTCAAGGTTCATCGCGTGATGTAGATGTAAAATTCCTAAATATGCAATCTAAAATGATAAATAGTCATTTGTTTCTTTTAGCAATAAAAATCCTAGCTACTAAGGAAAGAAAAGTACGATTCTTTCAACAGAGAGCAGAGAGCACACACTAAATGCACTTTTTCTAAATCATTTTCCGCATGCAGTCTAAATGCAAATGCACATGCATTTATTCGTTTTTCTGCTTCCTTAATATGTGAATGCCAAAAAGGAAAACTAAGTACAGATATGAACTATTTTCTTCAAAGCGACCCTTTAACAATTTCTTTTCAGAACGAAAGGAAGACTAAGATGATACTTTCAATTTTGAACGGAAAACTTCTTTCGACACTTCAAATATTGACAATTCAAATCAAATACAATGGAAAAAGTACATTCGACTATCTAAAAGAGGAACACTTTACGACACCTTTTTCTTGACTCAAAACGACAATTACAACACTTTTGAATCAAAAGACTATAGTTCAATTAAGCTACTTTTTGCAAAGGAGGACTGTAAATGATGAAATATACATAAAAAAAAAAATATTCACAATTCCTTATCAATGGAGGCTGAATAATGTAAAGGAAGAAGGCTTCAACATTGATATACTAATCATAGGTAGCAAAACTACTAAATAGAGCTGAAAACAATGAAGAAAAAACCAAATTCCAGAGAGAGAAACAGTCTCATTCAATCATCACACCTGTCCTTAAGGGAAACATGGATGCATCTCACCTGCAGCATATGGGAGGTGTGATGCATCTAGACTGCCAATGAGAGATAGTGCGATGGACCAGGGAACGAAACTGAGCTTGGTTTTTGCTCAAAATTTGCAACTAAGTTCAGTGATTTAGGCTGAGCTATGATGGACATTAAACACAAAGTATAGGGGTATGATCTTATGAGGTTATTGAGCTACCCCAGGGCACTTAGGATGTTTGCAAGTCAGATGTTCAATTCATAAACCAACCCGGAGATTGACTGAAGCAGTGTTGGTCTACTTTACAATTGCATAGCAAAAGCAGTTCAAAGGCTAGTTGGCTTACCTTCAGGCTCCGTCTATAGTTTATAAAGAAAACAATAGTAACAAACAAACAAACTATTTGTTCCCCAATGGAGTCGCCATTTTGTTTCTGGGAAAACTAGTGTCTATTTGATCTGCTAGTCCCACTATGACGGGTAGTTATCTTAGAACAATCAATTCAAAGTAACTTGTGTTTTTCTTTATGGAAGATAGATAAAAGAGAAGTAGAGAGCACCAACCTTAATCTTTCGCTTGGCTCCTTGCTTGTTTCCTCACTCCTCTTATAGAGCTTGCCACTCCTTTCTAACTTGTCCCGCTTCAAAGAACACCTGTAGAGGCAAAGCAACAAGAAACCATCAAAGCATAGAGATCTATGATACCATAAACAATGTAGAATCAGAAGTACAGTAACCATACAATTGTATACACAAATACAAGATTCATAAACACACAAGTATATGGAGGAGAACTCAAATAACTTTATTGATAGTAGAAGTAGAAGAGAGGATTACAATCCAGCTGTCTGATCCAGCGTCATCCTCCCAGCATGAAAGCCCTCTTCACCTCATGAAAAGTGAGGTCACCCAACAATACAATGTCTCAAAGAGAAACCAACAACACTTCCTTACTGTTGACACCTAATCCTCAGTGATTGGGGGAATTGAATGTGAACAGTCATCAAGAAGATGAACTGAACAATCACATTCATGTATATAATAGATAGCTGGCTAAATGAATAAACGAATCAGTTTTCTGGAGTTACTCTGGCCGTACATTGGTATCAGAGCACAGGTCCCAGGTTCTTTTTTTAACCTTGCTTTGTAACTCCTGTCCACTACCTGCCTTCTGCTCCTCTGTCCACTGCCTGAAGGAGAACGCCTGAAGGAAATGAAACGTTGCCTGACAAGAATGCCTGAAGGAAAGGAAACACCTGCCTGACAAAGAACACCTGAAGGTTTTGTACCGTATCTGCTCTTTCCACCGCTGTCTGGTATTTGAAAATATCTATACGTTGTTTGATATTTGAGCAGATATGAAAAATTGTACGTTGTTTGATAGATGAGCGATGTTCTGGTTTGATATATAAAATGTTGTACATTAAAGCCTTTGATGTTCTGGTTTGATATATAAAACGATGTACATTAAAGCCTTTGATATTCTGGTTTGATATATAAAGTTGTGAATGTTTGTGGCCGGGAATATAAAAACCAGTAAAAAGCACTTTGCAACACAGTTTTGAGCGATTGTACTGCACACGACTGTTGGGAATTGATCTTAAATAGAATCTTCATATGATATGTCAGTTCAGATCACTGGAAAAAAAAAAAAACACTTTTCGAACAGTCCGTTTGCTGCCTGGTGCATATGACTGTTGGTTCCTATGCGCAGTTTGTTTGTTTGAAGAAACGCATATGATATGTCACTGTTTATATGCTGATTATTAAACGTTGTCCGTGTAAACGCTGTCCGTGTAAACGCCCAGATTTGAAACGCTGTTGATATGTATTGTAATGGTATATGAATCGACCTCTCTATATGCTAGTAGAGAAGTTGGAACTTACGAGAGGCCACTCTCTGGATCCACTGGGACCCGCTACTATCTTTGCCCTCAGTTGTTTTGTAAAATTGGAATACACAGTGTTGCAAATCTGTCTACTACTCAAAGTTTACCTTATTGCTACTCCTTGCATACGCTTGGTGGCAGTATATATAAGCTAGTGTAAATGCTTATCCGCATTGAATATGGAACGAGTTTGATATAGAACGCATTGATAACGCAGTTTGATAGTGCACTTTGAAATTGTTGAATACGCAGTTTTCTGGAGTTGATTGTAATGCTTTGGTAACGCTGTCCTTCATGGTGTTCATTGCAATGAATATGGAATGCTGATTGATATATGGATAGCGCAGTTTGTTTGAATAAATGCACATGCTATGATATGTCACTGTTTTGAAATGCTTAAATGTTAAATGCGCAGTTTGAAAAGTTGGTGATTGATACGCTGTTTGATTGAAGTCCATCATACTTTTAGATGCCGAGGAAGGCAACAGAAAATTTGACTATATAGCAGCAGAATTTTTTTTCATAAGAGCAATTTTTTTTTCCATCAGAGGTATTAGTTTATCAGCAAAAGTTTTTTTTTATATCAGCAGAAGTAATCTTTTACAGAATGCATTCAATCATCTCTATGATAGGAATAGTTCTCATTGGCAAGGAGAACTATCCTGACTGGT